>NHTK01006074.1:0-59550 GCA_002938355.1 Panaeolus cyanescens | reverse complement strand
ATCATTGTCCACAAAACCCTGCTCTGCTTTGCAGAGCTGGGGATGAAGTCATGTGACATTGCACTTTTGTCCTCAAGCGCTCGTCATCGGGCGTCGGATTCGGGCTCGGTCATGTAAATGACCCTAGTCTTTCATGAGCGCGGTGAACATACCTCTCAACAATGATTAATGTTATATGATTTCAAAGCGGGGTCGTGTGTTGAGGGAGGCAAAAATAGAATCCCCCATGATGCATGATGACCGATCTAAGTGCTAATTCCGACGACCTACGCGATGCTTTGTTCTTGCTACCCACCGATGTTGAGAAATAATATCTGCTCGCTGTTAGGTCTTCTAAAAATAATTATAGGCTCGTTGGAGCCAATCAGTTGGAAAAATTACAAACTTATAAACTATCATGTTTTGGGGTAAAACTTTGCGACAGACTGCGAATGTATGTTGACATATATCTCTGATTTATGCTGCTTTTATACTAGTATTGGCTCATACGCGGGCAATAAATCGCATTACTTACTCTAGAATAGATACTTACTCATACAGAAGCCAATATTTTGTGTCGCCGATGAGAGCACCGAGTTTCACACCATAATCATACCGCCCAACAGCGGCACATGTACAGTCTCCTGGTATGTTGTCAATGGTTCAGAAGATTAGCTCACGAGTTATTTTTGCATCGATTACACATCCTCATGGAAAGGCGACATCTCCATTTTCATGGACCGGTTGAGCACGGACGACTGCATGACTCTAAGCCCTGGTAAGCCTTTCGTCTATCCATATATATTAAAGCTTCATGATCATGAAATCTTAGTTAACGACGCCACGCTTCCCTATTTCGATACTTCAGATATCGCGGATATCGAGGATTATACGTATCTAAACCTCTACGAACAGGCTATTGAGTCTTCCATCAGCTTCGAACCCATTCGAACTCCCCTTTCTTCCCGATTTATTCACAACCAATTCCTATAATTGATCTGGAGAACTCTTCTTCACACCTTTACTCCCTCACTCCGATATCTTCTTCGCTGATGCACCATAATCCCTCTCTTTTAACCATAGCCATTGACTCTGAAAAGCAGCGTCAAGCCCCGGGCCCTGCCACGATGGATTTGCCCCTGAAGGAAAAAGCATCCGCCATGACGCTGGTAGCTGAAGTAGCCAACGCGAATCAAACTCAAGATATCTCTACAGCTGAGCTTTCATCAAACAAAGGGTCAACGTCGGAGGGCGACCTACCATCTATGATGAACAATAACCCAGATACATTTCCTGAAGGCGGCCTGCGTGCATGGTTGACAGTGCTTGGGGCGTGAGCCTGCCATCTATATCCGTGCCACATGTTTTTCTCAACTTACTTCTCAAAGCTTTCTCATCCAGTATTCGTTCTTTGGCTACATCAACGCCTTCGGTGTATACCAAGACTTTTACGTTCGAGAATACCTAACAAGTTACACACCGAGCGACATTGGGTGGGTGCGACCTCGAAACACATTGCTTCTGTGTGTTCTAACTTGAAAGCTCGGTGCGATCATCATAGTTGGATCGGTGGTGTGCAGATATTCCTGACATTCTCTTGCGGCGCGTTTACAGGAAGGATTTTTGACAAGGGTTACTTGTACGTGCTTCGCTTTTGTGTAACCCAGCTGTCTCGGCTAACACACCTGCTTTCGCAGCTACCACCTTATGGTAGCCAGTGTGCTTCTTCAGGCCATTGCCTGTATGCCACATTTCCGTCGGGGTCCTTCCGTTTACTGATTACTACCCTTTTATGAAGTGTTCATGCTGTCCCTATCGCACAAGGACCAGTACTATCAGGTGCGGCGAACTCGTATGACATCATAAAGCAGGGACTAACGGGCCTGATGCAGGTATTTCTCACAAACGGCGTGTCGCTCGGCCTTGCAACAGGCCTTTCATATGTCCCCAGTAAGATCATGCATTCGTAATGCAAATTCCTTTCTTACGCGATGTTATGTTGGCAGGTCTTGGGATCGCCGCTCACTACTTCCAGAGGAGGCGACCTGTTGCCGTCGGTATCATTTCTTCTGGTTCCGCTTTAGGTATGTCTATTTCCATCTTCAATCTCGAATAGTCACTAGTGATTAACACCTGAGTTGGAAAGGCGCTGTTCTCCATCCCATTATGCTGAACCGTTTATTTTCGAACCCAAAAATTGGCTTCCACAATGGTGTGCGCATTAGTGCAGGGCTTAATCTTACGCTTTTGCTCGTGGCACTGGCCTTGATGAGAACACGTTTACCTCCCAAGGGTACCAGTGTATCGGCGTCTCAAATTAAACAATGGCTTAACCCAAAGAAAGATCCTGCATACGTCGCGTTTTTACTCGGGTACGTTCCATCAAATGCCCGACCTACTATCAAATATTAATTTCATTATCGCATAGCGCTGTCCCCTGTTTCTTGGGTCTCTTCTTCTCTGTGTTTTACATCCAACTGGACGCCGTTCTGCATGGCGTCAGCGAAAGCTTCGCATTCTACACAGTAAGCGGCCTTTCGAGCATTTTGATGACCCTTCAAGTTTGTCTAATACAGTGGTCAAGCTATCTATCTTAAACGCTGCCTCATTGTTTGGACGAATCCTACCTACATTGCTTGCACCTCGGCTAGGTGTTTTCAATTTAGGCGTGTTCTTCACGACGTCCATCGGTGTGGCTATCCTGTGCATGCTAGCCATACAAGACGCTGTTGGGACAACGCTTTTTTCGATCTTCTTTGGCTTCACCTCTGGCGCATCGATTGCTTTGACACCTGCGATGCTTGGTAAGCACGGTCCCTCGCGATCGATTGCTGGCGATTCTTGGCTCATCATTTTTCGCAGCTCTCCTTGCCAAGGACGCCAGTGAGATGGGTCAGCGTATGGGAATCTACTTCGGTTGGGGAGGTGAGTTTCCTTGCCATAAGTGTACCATGTGTAACATTCGCTGAGCCAACATTGTGCTTTCAAAGGCCTTTTTGGACTTTTCGGTATGTAGTGTCCAGTCGGCGTACACAGCCATTGTGTGGTCCCAAACTAACGAATGGCCCCTATATCTAGCCACACCCATCTCCGGTGCCCTCCTTACCAGAGATTATATTTGGCTGAGACCGATCCTTTTTGCGGGAGTAAGTGTAAAACTACTGTATAAACAGGCTATGGACCTTAAACAATCCCTTAGATCATGATGCTGCTTTGTGGGTCACTATACACAGTTACGCGTCATTTCGTTGCAAAGAAGAAAGGAACACAATGGATTTAAAGACTTAGCTTAACGATATCAATCATCATTATAATTAATGCGAACTGTCAATGAACCATCTTGGTTCGATTAGACTAGCTTAGTATGTATTATTAACGTGACCTTACATTCACTGTACTAGTAGAACACATCCAATATGCACGCCTTTTCATGAACTGAGCTTACACACTTCATCGAAAACCTCAATTAATGACACTTCTGGCTTGGCAAGTTCTCGGCAGTGCTGATGCCAATGTCAATTAACTCCGGGTCCCACCATATAAGCGCCTATATTCACTTTTGCTTCCTGTACGACATGGGTCACTATATAGGGTACCAATTATGATGTTGGGCAGAAAGTAACTTCTCCATTCATGCGCGCGCTATCTACTGGTGCTTATTTTTGACATGTAATGATTGGATCAGCGTATTTGCATTCCGGACCAGCGCTAGCGGCCAGGCTGACTCTCACATATGCATCCTCCACATGTACAGCTACAGTAATTAGACGGTCGGCGTAGTATTTCTGCTAATGTGGGTGCCGTCCCACAATCCATTTCGTAGATATTAGGGTCAATTGACGTCTTTTGGTATCAAATGTCAGGCAAAGTCTCAGATGGTCAACGTGTTTGCGTTCTGTGGTCCTTCCTGGTTGCGAGTGTCTCTCAGTCTAGCACTACGTGTTGTTGTGTCCAGTTGAAAATCCACTGTAATTTGCAGGACAGGCGAAGAATTGTTATCTTTGTCGCTTCAAATTATATATTTGGTCATCACCTCAGATGATGCCAATGAATCCTCGCCAGTAAAATGTTGACTACGGGTGGAGTGGTGGCGCGGCCTAACAGAAAGTTGGATGCGGAATGAAGGGTTTTGTTTGGAAGGAATTCAGAATATGAACCTAGCATTTTACCCTGGCCGACGGCATCCATCTCGCTGACCACTTGGATTTGAATCAAATCCTCGTCTTTGCTCGCATGGCATGTAAGACTGGCAGAGGCTCCCCAGACCCAGGAAACCCGACTCATATCTCCAGCAAACGTTGTGGGATAATATTTTTGTGAGTACCCTTCATTTTCGAAGGAGTGAATGTCGGATTTGGGATTTTTGATGGTCAGACTCAGAGTGGTGTACTATGAACACCAATGGGTTAATTTTTTCATACTTCAAAGAGGATAGAACATTTCAACGGATGTCTACTGTCACTCACTTGAGGCTGTTGCCTCTGGTGTGTCACTACGCTTTTGACCAAGACAGTTCTTCAAGACCGCAACATATCTTTTGAGTTTTTATTTCACGAAATACTGAGCAGCAGAGTATGAAGACGTTCAGAGAACCGTGACGCGATTCGATGGCAGTAGCATCAGGATCTTTCAAATCTGTTTGAACGACACGCGAGACATGAGGAAAATTCGAATGATGCAGCCCAAGTTGATCTTAGGCAATATTTTCCCACGTATCAAAAAGCAGCAACTCACGGCCGTTTTCAATGTCAACGTTGATCCAAAACCCCATCCTAAATGAACTCTAGTCTCTAATTCTTACATGCTTGAAATTCTAGCAAATTCAGGTGTTCTACCCTCCAATAGAGCAATTATCCATGCATGAAAACAACCCTTTGCCCATGTAGATTTGCAGCTATCGGCTCGGAAATAGGGGGTCATCGTTGTCGTCTGTCAAAGACTCGGACCACTCAAACTGCGATATCTTAGCTTATCAAAGGTATGATTTTCAATTTCAAGAGAAAATATTCCGAAAATAAGGAGGGTAGCAACTGGTAGCAACCAAAGGCTAATACTTGCAATCCGAATCTTACATGTGACAGTATGCTGGCGACTCTTGGCGACTGTGTTGCGTATTTTTTTTTGCAATTTTTCACATTTTTTTCCTTTTGGAGGAAATTCTCAAGCTGGGCAAAGCTCAACACGTGTATCAGTGATCTCCGTACAAATCTTCCACTATCTTCCACCGACAACAGCCGACAATATGTCATTCGGAGGCTTTTTGTCTTTGTCGTCAGCGGTGTGCTGTGCGCCCTCGCGAGCCTTGGTTCGCGGATCGGCTCACGATGCTGCGATGTCCTGAGTACTAATACTTAACTATATTTCAAAATCACCAGGTCTCGTCTGTGAGCTCAGATGACCCAATTGGTTTGTATATATATTTTAACTAGACGTCCTCTGATCTGCCCTTCGATCCTTCTCCTTTTCTCTCACACACCCCTGGTATTCTGTCCTCAGTGAGTCAGTCGCTGTGGCGCTAAGCTTAAGCGTGCGGCTTTCGACCTACGAAGAATGCCTGGTTAGCAATACTCTTTTGGAAGTGTTGGTCTGCTGACCTGAATTTCTCTAGAAGTCGATGGTATTATTTGGGCCGACCTCCACTATGTGCGACCTATATTCCTGGCATTGCACATTGCTGGAGGGCTGGTTGGAATGCCCCTCCTCGTCATGACTTTCTTTTTCGCCAAGGGCGTTAACAAACGTCAACCTGTCTTCATCAGTTTTTGTATAACTTGGAGCATATATTCTGCTATCTACGTTCTTTTGTGAGTGCCGAGATCAACTCATCTTATAACAATGTGTTGATATTGTCATCCTTCCAGAGGTCACACTGGCAAACCCATTTCCTTTCCATTGTGCTACATTCAAACAGCCCTCATTCTTGGTGCTCCACCCATGTTCGTCTTTTCATATTATCGCAACTCGTTATCGACCTATCGGTCTTGTAATCTAATTTTGCGTATCTAGGACCACCCTATCAACAGCTCTGCTTGTCTTCAAGGTAAATTCGCGTGTTTCTACAACTTTATTTGACAGTAACAATAATGAGAACAGATTTGGTGGACATTCAGATCCTCCCAGAACACTGAATATCGCCCGAGACCCCGATGGGTGAAGATTCTCAGTCAAATCATTGTATGCTTTCTCTGCGCCTCAGGAGTCCTCTACTCATATTGTTTCAGCTTTTAGGCCTTCCGTACTTTGTATTTATAGTGTATATCCTCATATCAATCGGGGTGAGTCTATATATCGGGTATATTGACAGATAACTAACTGGCAACTGAATCAGCTACAAATCGCATATCCTGGCACCTTTGACGAGAGAAATGGCATTTATTGTACCGCGTACGGCGTCAATGTGTGAGTAATAATACCATCTTGTCACCCGATCGACTGCTGAGAAATCCAAAGGCGCCAATGGATCGTCCCTATCTTCTGTATCCTGTGCTACTTGTTTTTATTGACATGCCAAAGTATGTATTTATCGATGCCTCAAGTGAAGATGCAAGTTACTTACTATGTTCAGTCCTTCTCATCGTTGGGTACTTCAAGAGCCGAAGAAAGCTCCTCAGAAGTTTCCCTCTCCTTGACAAATCTGCCTCTCGCAGTCTAATGCTTCGCATGGGATTCTTTAACTTGTATTTATTGGTCAGTTTTGGGTACGCATTGCTTTATTCATTGTGTATTTTCGACAATACTGAGGCATCAACAGAATGGGGATTGAATTTATTTACGGCGGGGAGACTGCGTGGCCCTACATGGTACAGGCTGCTCGTAAGTTTCGAATTTATCTGTTCCAAAGCAGGGATGGCACTGATGATATATAACCCTTGTATAGTACCCCTCGTCTGTTTTCTCTCCTTCGGCACGCAACAGGTAAGAAATGGAATCATTCTTTGATAACATGCTTCTCATTCGAATTCAGGACGTGCTTATTGCCTGGAAAATCATTCGCGACCCTACTAAAACACCTCGAGGAAGTGCGACTGGACAAAGCGCCAGCGCATCCTCCTTTCGAAGACCACACGAGTACTCGATGGGTGTCTATCCCCGAAACGAGTCTATCCAAGTGAATATCACACAGCAAAGCTCAAATTTCCATCATGTGGATAAGGTCTACAATGGCTCGAACAGCACTGTTAATTTTGGAAAGAGGTCCGTCGATGAGGACGAGAGGAAAGTTATACCCATAGCACTCCCCAACCGCGTGTACAAGCTCGATCAATAGTATTCAATAAGCTTTTTAACAATTAAAGATCAGGAAAAGTCAATGATAAGCTGATAACTTATCAAGCTTTCAAGTGGTTGTTAAAGGAACATCGGTCAGTCAATGATACTTGAGGTCTTGAAAGTGGCTTGTAACGAGGCATTCAGGTTTAAACGATCTCCCTATAGCCAGCACACCCCATCCGCAACACCACGTATCCCGAACTGTGGAGAACAGTGCACAATACCTCCTTCCACATCTCGTTCAACATGCTCAGTTAAAACCGAATCTTCGCCTCCTGGATAACGGTCTATAACGGTGACAGCAACAGACATATTTGAAGAGGTTTTGAAGCAGGCAAAAGCACATATTGATGGTTCACTTTTTTTACTGTGCTTCTATGGAATAAAGAACAAACCACGAAAGGCGTAAAAAGAAGTTGGCACAAGAGTCGGACTATCTTTCGGTATATGTGGTTAGTGTTCCTGGGGCCTGTAGTCTGGACTGCCAACAAAATGACATAGCGATCGTTCGACTCTTCGGTACTTCCCCGTGAAACGTGAATTCTGATGGTCTCCTCACATCATGTTTAGCCAGCCCAATCTCGGGGGCCCTTCTGACTTCCACTGCTACTGGATTAGGCCGATCATATTTTCTGGTGTAGGTTCGAGTTTTTTTCTTAATTTATCTGACACTGAAAATATCTTTCACACAATAAATCCAGTGCTGCATGACAGTGTCCACAGTTTTACTCATCTCTTCTCGGTTCTTTGCCAGCAGGGAGCGGGGGTTGACAAAGATTTAGATTGTAATTGGTAGTACAGAAATTCGGATATACAAGTTATTTTGAAACACATACTGACCGCCTTTAAACGAGCGTGGAAATGTAATACAAGTTTTGTCGTTACTGTTAAATTTTAAGCGCGCGACGGTGATGGAAAACAGTGGGTTCAGAGTTAATAAAGTCAATCTGTTCCTTGCGATAATCATCGGGTATGGTGGTGGTATTGTCGCCATTCAATTGCAGCAGAACCTCATTCGATGGAGTATATTGTGGCCAGTTGGGTCCTATGCGATGTAAAATCGGAATTTAGAGGATGATCACAAGCAATACCATCACACTTACGAGCGTTTCCTTTGCCATCGTTGGGATCCAGGCTGGTGGCGAAGGAGACCCAGTAGTCAATCATGATACTGCTAAGATGCAAGGCAGAAGGAGAGGGATCACTGGGGGCACCATAAACGAAGACAACCTCAGATCCGTGGAAAACTTTTAATTGTCTGGTAAGAGAAAAAAATATTACGTTTGTGGATCAGCTACTCACCTCCAATCGAGGGGTCACTGTCTGGTTGTGGTTGAGTGAACAGGTAGCCAAAGGTCTTGACGCCTGCACGGCTTGCGGTTTGTATCCAGCTTCTCCTTTGGGATTGGAAACTAAGATCACCCTCTAGAAAGCAATGAGGATGAAGATTAATGGGACAAAATAGTGGCACGAACGGATTGCAGCGTCTCTCTTGAAACCCGACGGAAGTCCAAATGTCGACGCACCAGTTCCAAAGGGGGAACCTTGTGCAGGGTCGTCGGGGTAGAGTTCAAGGAGTTTGTCAGCAGTGGCCTGCAGAACAGCTGGATCGACAAGTGGTGGAGAGTAGCTTGCGATGATGTCTGCCCGAAGATCGTCTTGTGTCAAGCTTGTTCGAGGTGTGAAAACTGTGCCTTCATCCAAATTTGTGCCAGCGATGAACGGGAGTTTAGCAAAGTGACCCCTCTTGAGGAACGTAGAAGCAATGTCGGGGAACAACCCCCCAGGACCATCGATTGTAGGGTCGAAACCAAATAGCTCGTTGGCGTTGTTGATAGCATTGATTACACCGGACAGCATTTCCGTGGAATTGGCATTTCTAAGACAATCGAAAGTTTTCCCTGAAGTAGCGAGCGATGCACAAGAAGGAACACCAGCCACAAAGTTTTGCCAGTCGACCTCTCTTCTAGCAGCATTAAACTCAAGAGCGGTGGCTGCAGATCCGGACTCGAAGATCTATTTTGAAGCTTTAGAAACGTAAGAATGAGCGCGTATCTGCTTACCGCTGCTCGTGCCAATTTATCGATCGGCGAGTTTAAGAATAACACAGCAGTCATGATAGCTCCAGCACTCTCTCCAAAGGCCGTAACCTTCTTTTTATCACCGCCAAAAAATTCAATGTTAGCTTGCACCCATTCTAAGGCAGCAAGTTGATCTTTCAGGGCCAAGTTTAGAGCCTTTTTGTCATCAGCTAATGCATCCAGTCAGTTCAGATCTTAAAGGCAACAAAACCTTCCGCACCTTCTTGTCCTTGAGGGAATCCAAGTGGACCGAGACGGTAGTTGAAGTTGACATAGATCAAAGGGGTCCCCTAAACAATCACAATGAGGTCAGAACATTTACGAGAACCACTGTATTTGCATACCCTTGCAACACTTTGAGCAACAATTGCACTGCCGTTATAGATACTGGAGGCACCCTGTTGGAATCCACCACCGTAGCTATCAAATCTGTAAGTGGAAGCCGAACAGCATCTTGACTTCGCTCACGTCCAAAATAGCTAGAGTGAATTGACTGCTTAGAATTTAGAACTCTACAAACAGTAAAACCTTACCACAGGGAGACGGGCATTTTTAGGTAACCCAGAGGGTCGGAACACATTGATTGTTAGGCAGTCCTCGGAGAAAGTAGTCGGGGTACCGCCCTATGATCTCATAAGAGAATGTTGCAATAACGTATAGGAGAAGAAGATTTGGCGCTCACGGGTTGAAGACAACCCTTTCCAAAATTGCTTGCATCGAATGTTTTATCTGTTAGACGGGTTTTAAGAACTGGAGGTTTGAGGCGCAGATTTCCAAGAGGTGGTTCAGCAAATGGGATGCCTAAACACGCAGAGTTTGCATGAGTACATGTATCATATCATCGAGTCTAAGGAAAGGCCTTACCTCCGAAGAAGTCCTGCTTGAATAAAGTGACATCCCTGCCCGTGAATGTGGTTGCTCCAATCTTAACCTGAGGAGCAGCGCCTAGGACACCTGCGATGAGGGTAAAAAGACAGAATGGTCGGAGCAACATCTGGACTGAGTCGAGGAGATAGGGCGAGCATTTGGCAGGCCATTTATACATGGCCTGAGTCGCCCCCATGGTACCACCGGTGGAACATTGCGTAGTGAGTTAGATCATCAGATGACATGTCGCTGGGAAGGACAATATGATTATGTATGGAAGCTTTGTGGCGAGCGAAGTGCAAAGGACCATAAATTAACACAATTAGACTGCGAAGGAAAGAGAGCTCCCAGGTGTTTAAACATACACTCGTACTGCACCCAGGTGCAAAGCAAGAGTGTGGGGCACGAGATCATTATCTCCTGGGGTGTCTTGTGACGCCCAAGTGAGTAGCAGAGCGAAAGTTCTAACATCCGGGTAGCAGCGGGTGTTTTGTGGTTCTAACACCTCACCGCGTCCTGCCTGCATCCGCCTTGCCAAAAGGTCGATGTTCCTATTTCGCAGGCGTTTAGTGAAGATCGTTGACCGTTTGATTTAGTGAGGTTTGGATTCGTTTTAGTCCTCTGACATCGCTTCAGATGGTCGTGTATGAAATAAAGCCAAAAATACCAATTCGACGTTCCAGGAAGCTAGTCACTGACCATCACCCGTCCACACTCCGGTAACTGGATTCCCGAGATGCAATGAACTGTATGAATCGAGGGAAGTTAGGCAGAGAAAACATCCATTTGGCTCTAAATAAGCCATAGACAATACAGGAGTTGAGTACTGAGTAGTTGTTTTTGGATCATTTGACAAGTTGAAGTTAGCACACATTCGCGCAAAAGCCTGCCCTAATTTGATGTCTAATTTGATTCAGGGGCTTCAAGCTTCAAGCCTGCCTCAAGCTCACCAACCCAAAGACGAAATTCTAACATATTCTTATGGTTTATTAGGCTCGCCATGCCCGCAAGGAGACGTTAACAAGTTGATTTTAGAAACAGGACAATAATATCTTTCTGCTAATGACAGACTTTCCACTATCTTTCACTATCTAGTTACGGTTCAGACCACGACGATGGTGGAACACAGTTGGATCAGAGTTGATGAAATCAATTTGCTCCTTCCTGTAGTCATCTGGTATGGTTGTGGTGTTATCACCGTTGAGTTGCAACAAGACTTCGTTGGCGGGAGTGTATTGGGGCCAAAGAGGTCCTGCAGACAGTGTGAAAAGGGTGAAATAAGAGTCGACCATATACACTTACGAGGGTTGCCCTTGCCGTCATTTGGGTCCAAGCTAGTTGCGAACGACACCCAATAGTCAATCATAATGCTGCTAAGGTGTAAAGAGGAAGGAGACTGGTCGCTCGGAACGCCATAGACGAAAAACACTTCAGATCCGTGGGCAACTGCAGTGAGCGTTTAGCAAATGCAGCAAGGGATTCACAGAATGAGCGACTGACCTCCATCTGCAGGATCACCATTTGGTTGAGGTTGGGTGAAAAGATAGCCAAAGGTCTTAACACCTGCGCGACTTGCAGTCTGAATCCAGCTCCTCCTCTGGGAGTGGAAGCTCAGATCTCCCTCTGTAAAGTAGTATATCGTAAGCATTAATCGAGTCACTTGGTTGTGAATACGCACGAATGGCAGCTTCCCGTTTGAAGCCAGAGGGAAGACCAAAGGTAGAAACGCCGGTTCCAAATGGCGAGCCTTCAGAAGGATCATCTGGGTATAGTTCGAGCAACCGATCAGCAGTGGCCGCCAGAACAGCAGGATCAACAAGTGGCGGAGAGTAGCTAGCAATGATATTGGCCCTAATATCGTCCTGAGTAAGTCCTGTGGTGGGGGTGAAGATGGTACCCTCATCAAGATTGGTGCCAGCAATAAAGGGAAGTTTGGCAAATTTGCCCGTTTTGAGGATGCGTGAAGCGATATCAGGGAATAAACCTCCAGGACCATCAATCGTAGGATCAAATCCAAAGAGTTCGTCGGCATTGTTAATGGCGTCAACGAGACCTGACAGGATCTCTGTAGAGTTTGCATGCCTCAAGCAGTCGAAAGTCTTCCCAGAAGTCGCGAGCGATGCACATGATGGAACGCCAGCTACGAAGTTTTGCCAGTCAACCTCTCGACGGGATGCAGGGAATTCCAAGGCAGTGGCTGCTGAGCCGGATTCGAAGATCTTCACGAATTAGCCAACTGGCATGGATGAATAGAGAGAGAAAGTAACTCACTGCACCACGAGCTAGCTTTTCAATGGAAGGGTTCAGGAATAAGATGGCAGTCATAATGGCACCTGCACTTTGTCCGAAGACGGTGACCTTCGTTTTATCACCACCAAAGAAACCGATGTTAGCTTGCACCCATTCGAGGGCAGCGAGCTGGTCTTTGAGTGCCAAGTTCAATGCTTTCTTGTCATCAGCTGTTCGTACTGGGTCAGAAATGGGTGAAGGAGATTGAACAATCGTCACCGTACCTTCTTGTCCTTGGGGGAAACCGAGTGGACCCAGACGATAGTTAAAGTTGACGTAGACAAGGGGCGTTCCCTGTGAAATCGGACGGAAACTTAGCTATGTAGGAACCAGTACAACCCAAAGTGCTTACTCGGGCAACGCTCTGTGCAACAATTGCGCTACCATTATAGATACTTGACTCCCCATCTTGGAATCCACCGCCATATCTGATAGAATACGAAATCAGTCGACAGTCGGCCACGACTGTTAGTCGATTTGCTTACGTCCAAAAGAGCTGAAAGTTGGAACAAGTAAGTATTTGATGAGCAACATGAACAATAATGACTAACCACTGGGAGACGCGCAGTGCTGGGCAAACCTGAAGGACGGAACACGTTTATAGTTAAACAATCCTCGGAAAAAGTTGTTGGAGTTCCTCCCTGCGATTTATACTATGAAGGTCATACACCGTGTACGAAATTTAGTAGGCTTACAACTTGAAGACAACCCTTTCCAAAGTTGCTGGCATCAAAGGTCTTTTGCTGTAAGCGGGTTTTGAGAACGGGGGGCCTTAGACGAAGATTTCCAAGTGGAGGCTCAGCAAATGGAATGCCTTTCAAAAAGATTCAGATCGTCAGTCATGAGATCTGAAAATGTTGTGCATACCTCCAAAGAAATCTTGCTTGAATAGCGTGACATCCCTGCCAGTGAATGTCGTTCCCCCAATCTTGACTTGGGGTGCAGCAGCTGTTGCTGCTGCGGCAAGGGTTAGAAGGTAGAGTGCCCCGGACAGCATCTGGGCCAATTGTGTATCTAGGAACGACCTCACGACCATTTATAGGATTTCTGAGCTGCTTACGCCATGGTGCCACTGTTGGAAGGTTGTGGAATTTACTGAATTCTAGGATGGGAGACTCAAAAGCAGGATAGATCCGTAGTCGACTCTCTCTCTTGGTTAGTGTCGAGAGCAGCAAAATTAGACCGGCAACAATGCAACTCCCAGGAGTTTCTACACAGGTACTTACCAATTGTAGACTGATCTTCGGGGAAGTCCATACAGGCGTTTATGAGTCATAGCATGTTCTTGTTGTGTAAAAACAACATCACGCACGAGATCCTGCGTCTGAAATGAGCTGAGAGATGCAGAATATTGGCAACCAAGCTGATGTATAGACGTGTAGTTCCTAGGACACAGATTTGTTTTCGGGTAACCGAATGCGAGGCATCCAGCTGATCCAGATGGGCAAATTCGCTTTGAATAAGCTAGCGACTTTCAGCTTTTTTTAGATGCATAAGCGAGCATCAAGTAGCCTGCGACATGAACAGCGCTTCAGGTGGTCGTGTAGGAAATACGAACTAAAAATATGACTTGAGTTTTCAGAATCAATGATTCGTCGCACGTTCCGGCAAACCTTCTTCCGCGAGACTTACTCTTCCTTCGTATCGTGTTTGACTAAGCGGTGAAGCTTGCAGAAACAAGCCAGAAGGGTTGCATAATCAGTGACGCACGCGACGGGCATCTGACGCTCAGTTTTTCAGTTCATACATCTTCAATCTGTTGAACGGCCCTAAAATGTGTGCACTGGGTTGCCTAACCACCAGTTGAAAGTTTGATCTAAGAGAAAAAAAATAGACGTACTATAATTATTATGCTGTAACCTTTTCATCATTCCTAAATGCTCATAGCAGTTCATATCAAGTACTGAGTGCTTAGTGAATTTGAGAGGTGATGAAACGGGTTCAAGGTTGTGCAAGTCGAAGCTACAGGTTCGGCAGCCCGGATCAAACGTATCTGATGGCAATGATGCCATCAATTCGGCGCGATTCCAACGCTTCAGCAACAGACCTGACTGCTACAAGACTGCTACCCATTCAGTCTACGACACTCTTCCTTGACCGACAAGGACTTTATTTCAACAACCAATGCAGTCAAGTGCTTCAAGCCTTGATGCTTCGTTTGTCCTGGTTGACAGCGAAAAGCCCGTGACAGTACCGCAAACACCAGCCACGTCCAAAGTGGTACGCCTTTGAGGATATGTTCTGCACAAGCGTTTATTTTATATGTTTAGCGTGCCATGCATCCTTCAAATGACCTAGATTATAAACCCGGTTCCGTCCGTTCTTATGCTCATGATTGGTCACAAAGTTCTACTGGAGGCATCCGTATTGAAGGCCGTCATTTTGTTGACAGCTACGGACGCGTTTGCAGTCTCAGAGGCGTCAACCTATCTGGTAGTTGCAAAACGTACGTCGCATGTGTGGAATCAAAGTATAAGTTGTATATTGACAGTTATACAGCCCAGTTAATCATGATCACGAAGAATTTCCAGGAGACCATCGTTCCGTAACATTTGTTGGTCGCCCCTTTCCTCTTGAAGAGGCTCACGAGCACTTTTCGCGACTAAGGAGATGGGGCTTGACTTTTAGTACGCTCATTGCAGTTTTTAAAGTTACCACAGATACTAACATTAATGCTAGTTCGTTTTCTGGTGACATGGGAGGCCGTCGAACACGCAGGACCGTGAGTGCCATCGCGCTTTCCTTTGTGGTTCGCAAACTGATGTCTTTTAGGGGCTTGTATGACACGGAGTACCTTGAATATATTCGAAAGCTTCTATCATTACTTCCTGATTATGGATTGACTGCCTTTGTATCCATGCATCAAGACGTGTGGTCGCGATATTCAGGTGGTTCTGGCGCCCCTGCTTGGACATTGGAGACTGTTGGGTTCGATCTTCATGCAATCGAAGACTCTGGAGCGGCATGGCTTCTAGGTCAAAAGGGTGGAGGTCATGTTGAAGCTGAGAGAGGCCTGTGGCCTTGTGGATACCAGAAACTGGCTGCTGCCACCATGGCGTGAGTGATGTTAACTGACTAACGCCTCGAATGGCTAATATTTACAAAACTCGTAGAACATGCTTTTGGGCCGGTGATACTTTCGCCCCAAAACTTCGCGTGAAAAACCAGCACGGACAGGAGGTATCCATTCAGCAATTTTTACAAACATGCTTCCTCGATATGTGGGACCAAGTGGCGGCAGCTGTAGGAGATCTTGAAGGTGTTATTGGCTTCCAGGTACGTCTCTTCTCCCGTATCAATACCCCGTCTTAACACAACATTTTAGATGATGAATGAACCTCATAGAGGATACATAAATGTTCCATCACTGCACTCGTTTGATTATAATACTGATTTGCATCTCTCACACGTTCGTAAGTAGAGGTTACCGTTCCTTTGCATATAATCATATTTACGTTTTTGATAGCTTCCGCGTTTCAATCTTTCCAGTTGGGTGCTGGACACCCAACCCTTGTATCTACATGGACAAGGTCGTTCCCCATGCCAACTAGACATACATCGACAACACTCCTTAACACTGCTAAAGTGAAAGCATGGCGCCAGGATGGGCCCACTTCAGGGCGATGCCTTTGGGAGTACCACGATGTCTGGCGTTGGAGCAACAAATCAAACAAAGCTGTCTCTTTGCGCGAACACTACTTCTCTGTGCATCCTGATACTGGCAAACAGGTTCGGTTGTCGTGGACTCGAAGTTTTGCAATCACTCATCGTATGATTTAGGTCGACTGGTACACTGACTATTATTTCCCTTTGGCGATGCGTTGGAGTGATCGGGCTCGCAAAGTCTCGTCCGATAGCAAACTTGTGTTCCTCGAACCTATCCCTAATGAGGTATGTCTGTGACCACTTGTGAAGCGCCAGTTAATCAATTCCGCGTAGTTCTGTCCAGAGACGTGGAAGCCAGAGCTTCGGCCAAAGAATATGGTCTACGCACCACATTGGTATGAGTTACAAATGTAGACTTGTGGCTTTGAGACTAACATTATAAAGGTACGATCTCAATGCACTCTTCTCCAAGGCATTTGGGGATTTCTCCGTCAATGTGCAGGGGTTATCCAGGGTATGTGTCGCCTTTTCAATGATGCAGGAATCTTTGACTAAATTGAGTAATTTCATCAGGGCATGTTCCCACTAAAAGCTTTTTATTGGGGCCAAAAAGGCGCCAGAGATAATTATAGCGTTCAAATTCGCACTATTGCTGAAAAAGCGTATCAAGTGCTTGGAGAAAACCCTGTCATCATCGGGGAATGTGGAATACCTATGGATATGAAGTTTGTTGCGGCCTTTCTACACCAAGAGGAGGATCTTGACGTCATTTTTTTCTAGCCAAAAGCAAGCTTTCGAAACAGACGACTTTAGCTGGCAAGCCAAAATGATGGACGCGATGATGACAGCACTCGAGAGAGCGTCTGTTGGCTTCACGTATGCTCATCCTTATCTTCATCTATCAATGCCCATCAACTAAATTACTTCTCTGTTTCATAGGCTTTGGAATTACAATCCCTATAATAATGACCAACGAGGGGACGACTGGAATGGAGAAAATTTCTCATGGTTCAGTCGAGGGAGAGCTCTTCCCCCCTCCTTGTTGTATTACGAGCAAACGGCACCCTCTTTGGACAACGGAGGACGGATTCTTCCATCGATTGTTCGTCCATACGCAGCCAAAACTGCAGGAATCCCGCTTCGATTTGATTACGAGGTTAACGCTGGGGTTTTCACGTATGAGTGGGTGATTCCCAAGAGCGACAAGACGGCGCAGACTGTTGCGACGAGCTCGAAGGTTGACGAGCCACCTACTATCGTCAGCTACTCTCTTTCTTGCAGAGAGACGGAAATATTTGTCCCATCTCAACTCTCACACAACGCGGACCTCATCGTGCATGGCCTTGGGAAGGATGACCTGTACCGATATGATGAGTCAAGGCAAACGCTTTTTGTTGTTACCAATGACATGACTCCAGGAAGAGTTTGCAAAATCTCGGTCTTCATAACTCCTTCCCCAAGACCTTTGTTCTTTGTCAATGACTTCTGGACGGATTTCAGTGGGCACACTATGACCGCCATTGCTATTTTACTAATTATTGTCTGCTACTTTATTTTCATCCGATGATTCATACCCATATTAGCACATCTATACCATTCAACAGAACTATTTCTTGCTAGGCTTTGTTACATTACTACAACTAATTGTAGGTTAATTTGCACTAGTGCGGGAGAAGAATGTTCCATACTGACGTGCTTGTGTTTTTCATGAGGCACTTGTGACTTGACTGCAAGGACTATAGCATGAATATTGGTACAACAGTTGAATCATCGATAAGTATGACTTGACTACTGAGTTCAATGTTGCCTGTTTTATGAATATGACTTGAGCGGCCCAACAACGGCCTGCTGCTGTTCCGGGGATGGCGGATCTGGTGCTCATTCTTTCCCACGTTTTATAAGTTATTGAATTAAAATTGATTTAGTGATTAGTTGCACATGCCAATTGCCTCCACATGCTTCATAATGATTTCTTGGTTCCCTGTCGATGGTAGGTGTCGAAATATATTCTCTGATCCTACTGATTTAGGTCTCGTAAAAAGCTGAGATACGTATCCTTTCATTTGGTCGATTTTTGTTCAAACATTGGACTATTGGCGCCTTGGAACGAATTGACATGTATGGACTTGGAAATTTGATGATGAAGGGCGGCACTGGGCGGCTACCCTGACTCGAATCCACGACCAAGCATTTTTCGGCACCACAATCCATATCAAGGACTAGTACGGCGATGTTTATCCGCAGCAGGACATCCAAAACGGAAGCTGACAACCAAGGGGCTGCCAGCTGAACATTAGATAAGTTTACGGTTTGTGACAGAAGGTTCTCCTAAAATCTATTCTTGTTTCCCCCGCGTTTTTGACGGTCTTAAAAACCTCACACCTGCTGCATGCCTGCCATGCATACCACATTCCTTCGTCTTGCCACCTTCTTTACGCTTGCTTTGCGTGTCACTGCTCAGACAGCCTACGCTAACGATTTTGTGGACCCCGACTTCATCTTGCAGAAGAAATATGGCCCCAACACCGCCCAAGCTCAAAACACTGTTATCGCTTGGGCAAATTCCCTGGCACGAGATGGGCCCTGGAGTGCGTGTCGCTTAGATTTGAGAGGTTCTTTGGGTGTAGGAGCTGACAAGTGGGCCTACAGCTGTCATGTCAAAGAATGGTGTCCCTCCATCTGGTACAAAACACGACTTCATGAGTTGGGCGCCTTAGTATGAATTACACTCCACCTTTTTACGCGGTGATTTTCATGATTTTCCCTACAGTTGGTGGCCAGATTGTTCTGGTGTGGGCAACACCACTGCTCTCACGCCTGAGCAAGGTTGGTGTTAATTTTAGAGTGAAATTCTATTCACTCACTTCCAGAATGCAGTGTGGGTAACATGTCCTTATGTTAACCGCGACGGTCAATTCAATCCGGATGGTCGTCTAATTAACGATGTTGGAAACTTCCAGTCGATGTCAGAAGCAGTGTTTTACAATGCCATTGCTTGGACATTTGACCCCTCAGGAAAGCAGCTTTATGAAAGCAGAGCTGGTGCGGCTGTTCGAATGTCTACATCTCCATGCCTAATCCTTTCTTCGCAGTTCGATTCATCAGTGCCTGGTTCCTTGACGAAGAGACTCGCATGAACCCCAACCTCAACTTTGCTCAGATGAAACGCGGTCCCGACGGACAAGTTGGCAGCCGCACTGGCGTTCTGTATGTTTGCATGTATAAAAGATGTTTATATCACCACTGATACCGGCTCAAGTGACCTCAAAGGCATGGCTAAAATAACATCTGCTATTCTTATCCTGCGCAAAGGCGGGAGTACGGCTTGGACAACCGACTTGGACAACCAGATGCAGGCCTGGGCCGGGCAATACGTTGATTGGTTGGAAACTGCAGACCTTGCTTTGCAAGAGGGAAATTCTGCCAAGTAGGTCTTTTCCAAGAGTTCCTGTCGGCATGTCTCACATCTCCTTTAGCAATCATGGAACCTTTTATTACAACCAACTAGCTGCTTTGAAAGTTCTTCTTAACGACCTTCCTGGTGCCAAGAATGTGACCACGACTTACTTCAACAAGCAGTACATGTCCCAGATCGTTGCTGATGGTGAACAGGTAAACTTGCATCCGTTCTGATGTGCTTCGCTTTCTCACTGTATATATTGTCTACTTCAGCCTCTGGAGGCTGCACGCACCCGTCCCTATCACTACCGTGCCTATAACCTGGCAGCCATGATTGTGCGTAACACAGACCAATTCATTTCTCCATGTGCTAACATTTATTCAGACTAATGCGCGCCTCGACCAATATGCCGATTCCTCTACAAATGTATTTATGAAACCCACAGATGCAGGTTCTAACATCAAAAGCGCTCTCGACTTCGCCATGACAATCCCCGCTTCTGCCAGTAACGAAGACAGATACGCTGCCGAGCTTTATCCCAACATCGCCGCTGTCGCCTCCGTGTATGGAGACCCTGATAACAAGTATCTGAACTACTTGAAAGACGCATATCCCGAGTTTATGTCTGAGCCCTTCATTCTGTGGAACCAACCTTTCGCTGAAAAAGAGCAATCTGGTTTCGCATCTGCCAGTCCGACCCCAAAAAGTACCAGTACCAACCAGAACGGAAAGGACACGACTGGAAAACCTTCGTCAAACACTGGTGCAGCATTCTCCATCCATGCTACTGGGTTTGCTGAGGTCGTTGGTCTCATGGTGACGTTTGTATTGGGTTTCACCCTTATTTAAAACTAGGACTACATCTCAGAGAACGACATCCTATTAGTATATAATTGGCTTATGCTTCCAGCTACAATATTATACCCTCGAACTTTGACCTGTACATATCACATTCTATGCTATGTCAGTCTATCTATGCAACAATCTAGTCATTGTATGATCGTTGAAGTTTTGAAATTTTTTGAAGATGAATGGTGTAAATGTCAATGCTTGTCAATGAACGTTACTAACGACGTTAGACTCCCAGCAGAACATCGGGGTCGTGCATCACGGCGTAGGTGTTATCTAATCTAATCATCAGCCGTGCGACACAGCCACATGAGCAGGGGTGGTTGTCGTGTTTTAGGGGCATCGATCTATTCTTATTTATATCCTGACAGAAATGCCACTTCACAAGGCTAACCGAAAACAGAGGCCACATGGTCGTCGTAGCATAAGCAATGCTTACAGCTGCGATGAAGTACCGGGAAAGGGTTCCTGTTGGGGAGGCTGCGGGATTCGAATCTGGCATCGGGTTAACTGGTTTCATTCACCTGCTATTCCTCGTGGGCCTTGGGAAACAATATATGGCCTTCCTCCAAGGCGTAAAACTACACCACGGCCGTCAAGATGTACGTCTTATCCATTTTTCCTTGATCTTCTTCACTCGCGAGTCGGCGTTCGACGCTTACCCGTCTGCGACATCTGTTTCACCACGAAGAGCACACAAATTTGGACGTCTTCCATCTCGAATAGAGTGCTGGCATGCATCAGCCTCTAACATACCATAATTTGGGTGCTTCGGGGTTAATCGGTTTATTTGTCAAGCTTCGAGACTTGCTATCATCACGTAGAAAAGGCAGGCGCCTACCTACACACCATGCATATATCAAATCGGAAGTTCGGACAGCATACCCCAGGCGATACATGTGCGTATCGGAAACCCGAATGCTTCTGAATTCATTCGGCTCGAACCGCGTAATCTTCCTTTCTTCGGGATGTACCCTGGCAGATCTGGGAATGCAAGCATATTAAGCGGTTGAAGCAGAACAAAAGTTCGAGATTTCAACTGGAATGCACAAGGACGTGGAAATACTTCGACTGATAATGTGTTCGAATGTCGGAGACGAGTGGCTCTGCAACTTGCTTGGCAAAGTATATAAAGTAAGAGAATCTATGTGTATTCAATCAATTCGTAACGACACTGGGGACCATGGGGCGATAGTTGTCCGGAGGTTCGAACTGAATCCCTAAGCTATCCAAATGACATGCAGACGCCGTCTTCAAATGAAATGTAACCCCGAGTATCAGGTGGCCTGAATCTTTGTGTAGCTCAAGCCTTCCCACGTATTGAAAGATATAGCTCTCAAAAATGGACACTGTTTTAAATAGAGCCGGTGACGAGTTGTCAATCAGTTTCCGCGGAGCATGCAGGATACAGAACGTGTCACGGATCCTGCAACAAAATCTGTCTTTAATGATACGAGTTACTGCGTGCCCATCTATATTACACTGCCAAGCACAAACGCCCGAGCCTAAACGATACTACGGTAAAAGCTTTCCGTTGTTTTGGCCTTTGAGGCTGCCTCTTTGACAGCCAGCGCTTCGCGCAAGCACCGGAGTCAGCCAATAATTAGGCCTATGTTACGCAGTCGGTCTGGCCCACATTAGCTGTCAAACGAGCTCTGGGTTCCTAGTCTATGTCGCCATTCTCCCATCATGGTAGGTATGACGTTTTTCGACCCGGTGCGGTGTACCCACTCAAAAAACCGATGGAGAGGAGAGCGTGGCCGTATCGGCCAAGATACAGCCTGACCGGGCCAGAGGAAAAATACACGCCACGGGGTCTGAGATACGCTGTGCTGATGGCCAATAACAATACAAAGCCAATGCCAAAGGGGATGTACCAGCAACTACGTGTATTGACGACACTAAAAATAGCACATACGAAACAGGCGAAGGAGGTGATGTTGATGCTGTCGGCGCTCCAAAGGCATTCCTTCTTCCGATTTTGCGGCGATTGGAAGGAATTTCGACTGAATATTCATCCGTCTTTCATGTTTTCGTGCGTGCAAGAGCGGCATGTGCGCGGAACGCTGGTCCCCCTTAAAGTCGTACAGGATGATTTACATTGTACGTGTATGGTATCATTTTTTCTTCTTTTGGTAGTTTGGGGTTGTGTATCCTTAAAATAGGAGCCATTCTCTAGGATACTATTGTCTGGCCGTAGGGAGCATGGAGGCTGCGGTGCGGTTGTCTATTGAGTTTATTTCGTACAGAGTAGAAAGCCTGGGCTACATAAGAGCCACTGCCTTGTCCTTGCTTTAAGTTTGTCGGAACTTGGAGTTACTAGTTGGACTAATTCAGACATTTTATAAACTTTTTGATATGCTTTGATCAGCGCTAATTTTGTAAAAAGGAAGCTTTTGATCCCGAATGGAGAAGGGGCTTCCTGATATTGATGCTGCTGTTACTATTGGAGAGCTTGATCTTCATGCCGCGCCTTTTCGTCATAGTAGTAGTATTCATAGCATTCGCCGGGTAGGCTACATCACAGAATCATTCAAACGGCACGGCGTTAGTAGTTCCTCTCGAAAAATGCCTCTAATGACAAAGATAAAGCATTTTCAGTTCATTACGGCCATTTTTCACCTGCATTCGTGACCACTTCACAGCAACTTAATTTCGAATGTTAACTTCTCGGTAATATAACATTCCGGGTCCTGAGCAGGATCGCTTCGGGATATTACATTCGTCACAGGGAAAGGTAAGAGAGATCGTTTACATGCATAGAAGCTACAAAGAACTGAAACAAAGTAGGCGAAATCAAAATTATACTTTACATTAAATATTCCTAGGCGTAAAGTACACGTTGTACGGAGCATGTCATTCATCTTAAGGTGTAAGCGTGGATATAATGAAAGGCAAAACATAGGGTATATGTAAAGCAAAATGTTACAAAAGGAATGGGGATGAGGTCATGACTGTAAAGACATATTTTGCGGCTGCATAGGAGCACCGTTCATTACGTCAAAACCAGGTATCATAGCATGATGCATTCGCTTCCGTGGAGGCAGACCAGGAATATCCTGCGATGCATACGTCCGTTCAGTACGATAATCCAGGTAATCCGGAGCACCAACTTGTACCTCGCAAGGGTAGGTGGTGTCTACAGTTCGTTAGTGGATCTATTACAACCGTGGAAGTAAAATAATTACCGTGTAGTTGTCCCCCGTGCTCCCATGTTCTGGAGTGCTTCCGAGGTCGTGCAGACTGATCCTAAAGCGAAATCAAGAATAAGGGTCTGAATGCGGTGTTATCGGGAAAAATGGGCCTTACATCAATAGTGTGTTGGACGGGCTCATTGCTGTAAAGGCTCTGCCCATCGGTTGGCCATTCCAAGCCCTTTTGCGGTACACGAGCGTTCATAAACGGGTCTACGGGGTTCCTGACATCCTAAAAAGCGAAGTACTTCAGATTTAGCTGCCTTGGGAGAGCGCAATGTCCTGACCTCCATGGGATATCTCGGCGGGCTTCGCCGGTCGTCCCCTGATAATGAGGACTTTCGTGATCGACCATTGGTGTCTTGAGGAATGATGAGAAAAGCGTCAACTTCATGAAGTGGGCGCTCACCTATAGGTAATTGGTTTTGGGATAGAAGCAAGCTCACTAAATGTAGGATAATTCTGTTTAGGAAGAATCCTCGGTTTTTGATGATGAGAAACTTACTGATATCATCACGGCGTTTTTCGGCCCCTGCAACTGCCTGGCGGGCTTGTCGTTCGATATCCAAACATGATGTGTATCGCATAAAAGCGTCTTGAGTGTCTTTCTGTGCCCGTAATAGGGACGCGCGAGCGGCTTGTAAAGCTTGTTCTGTTAGATAAGATGAGCCATAAGCCGAAACAGGGCCAATGGTACTCACTGGATGAGCTTGCTTCATTCGCTAGACCCTCTGGGGTGCGGAAAGATGGCGACCCCGATGTTCGTGAGTTTAGTCCGTTGGAATCGTCAGAAATTCGTTCTGTAACACTTTGAGCCTCCTTCCCGAAGAAAAATAAGGATTGTCCTTACCGTTCCCAAGTCTATGATCCAAAAAGCTTTGTTCGGATGGTTCGGGAGTGAAAGAGTCTACTGAGTGATCTCTAGGTGCGTACGTGCCGTCCACAACGCCATTGCGAAGGCGAGGATTATGAGGTATACCTGCGGCTTGTCGCTCAATGAATTTACGAAGGAAGGTGAGTTCTATATCGTCCGGCATGGTATATGGAGGGCCTTGTATGTCACCCTTTTGCATGAGGAGCTCGAGGTGGGACATCGTCTTGTCTTTCAACTGTTGAAGCCATTCGTGCAATTCCATGTGATCCTGATCTGCACGCGCGTCGTAATCCTGACGTCTCCGCGCCTTCCTCCAGTACGTCTTCGTCATTTTGAGAGCACGGTTGACTTCATTGTCAAGAATTCGATACCAGTCACTGGCTTGTCGATTCAGGCGTACAGCGAGAACACCTGGCTGGACTCTCAGCTGCAGCACACATCTGCCTTCACGATCGGGTGGGCCAAGAACACCTTTCTGTCCTTGATTGCCTCTCGTAGCACCACGAGAAACGTTTCCTAGCTCTGGCCATGGAAGGTCGTCCGGGGTTGACATTGTAGCAAATGGAGAGAAAGTTTAAAGTGTGGAGAAGTGGTAATTGGTGGTTAGAAGAAAGAGCACGGTCATTAAATTGACCCACCAGTTTCTCCATCGGCATTTAACTGTGGATGACCCTTATTATTGCTAGAGCTCTCGGATGCATTTGAAAATGTTGGTCGCTACCTGATGTGCCAACTCTGATCAGATCCATTTCCCGACATAGACATCTTGGAACTTTGAAACATGGTAACAACAACACCCCCAAAAGTAAACCTTTCTCAGATCAAGCCTTTTACTCACACGTGGTGGGGGAGTTAGATCTAAACACCGAATCCCGACTCTTGAGATTGCCTACTAAAAATCTTACATAGGGTTCTATCAAAACTCAGATCTTGAAAAAATCCTATCGTCTAGCACTCCCGATTCCGCATTGAACTTGGCGAGGATGGTTTTAATAGGTATTCAATATATCCTTCGTTTGAATGTGCAACAAACATAGTATGACATGCTCTTAGAAATTTCAACCCTACGTACTCAGGCTTGGAAATTGACGCCTTGAGCCAACGGTGCTTTATCAGAGAAGTTGACTAAAACGACACCGCTTAGTTAATGCATTGCGGCAGACACGACTTAATGCTTTGACTTACTGGTGCAAGCGCTCCATCGGACGTATTGCTTCCAAGAATCTCCTCCAGATTCGCGCCCCCTGAAATAAATGAAAGTGATCAGTTTTAAGCAATACCTCAAATGTTACAGTTAATCATACCATCCGGTACTCTGTAAATATGTTCATTCAAGTTAGAACAAATGTTGAAGGCCAGGAAGTTAAAACGGTACCTTATTTCCACCGAAGGCAGCACCAATTTCAGCACCACTAGTACCCACATTGACCTTTTACATAAAAATAGAGGGTGAGCCAACGAGGCAAACATGGATAGATTAGGGAAATTACATTGACAATGCCGGTGTCTGAACCGCTGGGACCAACCCATTTACCAATATTTCGAACATCTCGGGTCCACAGGCTGCTAGATAAGCCCTTTTAAGAATACAAGTCAGGGAAAGAAGCAGGTCTTGAAGGATCAAGTGACATTACCTGAGGCACTCGGTTGTTCCAGTCGATTGCTTCTTCCAATTGGTCGAAAACTGCTACATTGAGTATAGGGGCAAAGGTTTCAGTCTTCCATATGTAATCCTCAGGATCTGCTGTCTTTGGAATTGAGATAGTTGGTTGAACAAAGTTACCGAGGTGGAGTGGTGCTTCTGAATATTGACTTCCACCTGTCAAAATTTCAGCTCCGGAGTTGCGAAGATATTGGACCGCATTATCGTAGGTATCGCACGCAGTTCGCGAGTGCAAGGGACCGAGCAGCGTTCCGTCTACAAGAGGGTCTCCCGGTTTGACAGATTTGTACAAACGTTGTAGACGTTCCAGAAATTCTGGAGCAACCTGTTTGTGGAGATAAAGGCGTCGCGTTGACGTACAGCGCTGCCCCGCTGTACCCACGGCACCAAAGAAAACGGCAGGAACAGCAAGCGACAAGTCAGCGTCTGGCATAATGATAGAGGCTGTCTAGCGATATTAGTCATTTCGATGCATTTCCTTATTCAAATTATGCCATACCATTATTTCCGCCCAATTCAAGGATAGTTTTTCCGAATCTCGAAGCGACTACCTTTCCAACACTGCGACCTACTGCCTCACTACCAGTAAAGGACACTAAAAGCCCATTAGAGAGATTTAAAAATCGTTTGAATGAGGTCATACCAAGCTCAACATCACGGCTTTCGACAAGTCCTACACCTGTATCTTTATCGCCTGTCACAAGACTTGCAACAGCTCCAGGAATTCCATTCTTTTCCAAAACACCAGCGACTATTTTTGTAACGGCAATAGCGCACAAGGGAGTTGTTGGTGACGGCTTCCAAATTGTGGCATTTCCCGCGGCCATGGATAATGCTAAATTCCTGGATTACCAAAGTCAGCCAGACAGTTTACAATTCAGTTCGAGTGGATAGAGTGTACCATCCATAGACAGCCACGGGAAAGTTAAATGCAGACAGAACTGCAACGACACCCAACGGGTTAGGAACTACGGAATGACGTGTGAGTGCAAGTATCTACAAGTTATACTGGTACCTGACCTTCAAGTATAGTATGTCCTGGGCGTTCTGAAGCCACGACACTGCCATTCATCATTCTCGACAAGCCAACGGCATAATCGCACTATTGAGGAACAAGTCCACATTAAATGCACACCGTGACAGATTCCAGAACAACTTACGATGTCTACAAACTCTTGAACTTCGCCTACCCCTTCTGTACGAATCTTCCCCATTTCGAGAGAAATAAGGGCACCCAGATCATCGCGCTACAGAAATGGAATATGTCTCCAGGTGAATCAGGCTGCATGTGGGCGTTAAAGCCGAAGATTACCTTGCTGGCTAGAGCTTCACGTATTTCTCTGATGATTTCTCCGCGGCGAGGAGCAGGAATATCTAATGAAGGATAAGCAAGACCATTCCTCAAGGTGACTTAACAAACTGTGCATGATTCACCTCGGAAGTGGACATATGCTTCGCGAGATCGTTCCAAGGCATCATGAAGTTCAGTAGGACTCGCTGTCTTCACTCTTGCAAGGACTTCGCCAGTGGTGGGGCAAACTGACTTCATAAGGTCTCCAGAACCTCGCCACTGACCGTCATAGACCCCAGAAATTTCACCAGACGTTGGAATGCCCAAAGATGTCAATATGCCAGATGCACGAGTCGACAGAGTTCGTGACAGCTGTCTTCCTATCACAATCCTACGGCCTATTATCATGACTAATGCGTGGTTGGTTGCGATTGAGCAAATACGAATGTGGTGGATGTTGAAGAGAAAGCCAGGTCAACATCATTGTACGTTACGAACGAGCTAACTTAAGGGGGAGCTATGATCCGCCCATGAACAGTGGCTCCACGTGATCGCTCACACCCCAATATCGTTGCCAAGCTGGCCCTAATTTCAAGAAAACTGATTGAGTATGAGGGGAAAACCCTCGTTCAGCGTGCATCAAACATTTCCAACAGCCGGTACTAGAGACGCACATATGGACGGTGTTCGAGAGTCAGGTGCAGAATGCAAAGGCGAAAATTAGTGGTCCCTGTAAGCGATTTCAAATTTCTCAACCCCGTAGAGACTCTGACTTAAGATGACGTATGGACTATGACAGGCCCATAAGCATGTTGTTCATCATGCCGCGAGTTTCGTCGCTAAATTGAATCTGCTCAGATGTTGATATGGCATTAGAACGCGCCGTTAGGTCCAGTGACCCCATAACCGTAACCCAAGATGGCAAAGAACAGAAACAAACGTCCCTGCTTTTACTATTTGCCAAGCAGCGGCGCTAGAGTTGCAGGAGAAGCTAGTTAAGCGCTGTTGGAACCTGCCAATCAGACAAGTTTAACTTGATGACGCCGGAAAAAATATTGTAACTGCTCACAGTCTGAGGACAAGCTTAGCTGTTTTGTACAGGCTTTGTGCTCTATTCAGCCCCCAAAAGGTGAAATGAAAGCGCGATCACCGAAATTCTACTTCATGTTAGATACTGCAGTGATGTAACAAAAACAACCCATCTATAGATCGTCAAAAAAGGCTCGGTCTATTTCAGGAGCGTGTCCGCCTTTCTTCTTCTTTTTTGGGACTATTGGCTGCGGTTCAGCTCTTCGTTTCTTGGTGATCGGTGGAGGAGTCGAGGATTTTCCCTCGTCCTCATCGTCCTCATCGCCATCGCCATCTTCGTCTTCGCTAGCTGAATTGCCTCCTTCTACGTCAACAGCGTCCATTTTGTCATCTGCATCCCCCTCGTTATCTTCACCTTCATCCTGATCACTGTCCCCGTCAACGTTTTCCAGTCCGATAGCGCCGGTTTGACCTTCAGCGTGTTCGTTATCCCGGAAAAATCCTTCCAGATCTGTCATGCGCAGAGTTTCGTCGTGCCCAACGCTACCGACCCACCACTTTCTCGAAGACGGTGATAACGTTTCGTCATTCAACCTTTTCTTGGAAATATTAGACGGCGATCCATCCGAGTCATCAGTTTCAATTGACAGTTGACGCGAGCCACTCCCGACTGATATGCGCTCTATTGGCCATTCACCATGGTCCGCTACAACACCCAGAAGTTTGGTGGGCAGAATCTGAACGGCACGGAGAAGCCCATCCGATGATCCTGTCAGTATTGTGCTTGAGGAATCAATGCCCGGAATATCGCCTGGAACATTGCAAATAGCATCTATGGATAGAGGATGCCTATGTTCATTTTAAACGGTTAGCGTCAAAAGGTGATATGACGATATCAAGAACGTACCCAGGTATTCGATCGACGCAGTCTCCCCATCCACTGGATCGATTGAATATGGACAGGATTCCGAGTTGGGTCCCTACTACTATTTTTGAGCCTCTGTGGTCCGCCGTTAGCATACGAAACAAAACAACTAATAACAGCCAGAATCCACGCGATATGCCAAAGCTCTGGGCCATGAAAATTGCGTTGGTTTCTCAGGTTCGGGCGACTAAACGACCTCTCTAAAATGGAAGGATCTACATACCCTTTGAAGGCTGCTATCGAGAGCAACTCATCTTCCTGATCTTCGGATTGTGCGACAGGTTCAGATTTCTTGGATCTTACATCCATAACAGATAAGGTACCATCGCCACTGGAAAACCGGGTAAAAATAATGAAATATAAACAAACATGGACTCAGCAAATCTTACCTGGTTGCGACCAGCTGCTTTTTGTCGTCTAACCAGAGAAAATCGGTAATGTAATCGAAGTGCTGGGTATATTCTTTTACATTGTCTCGTTGCCGAGGGTCCCAAAGCTATGAGTGGGTTAAGCGAAAGATGGAGCGGGCACGGAGCAGTACTCGCCGCACCTTAATGACACCATCGTCATCACCTGTACTCACGAGCCAAGGCATCAAATGTTTTACACGGTTTATCGTAGAGCTGACAGTTTTTCATGAGAAGTGTTACCTCCAACAAGCCTGAATCAAAGTGGTAGCTCACTCATGGGCTCCAGTACGTATATTCATCTTTTCGGTAAGGGTATCGATGGTGCTGCTCTGCAAAATTCACATCAATTCATTCAAAAATAACATAGTACATACCTCAGAGACTTCCCTTTCCCAACCGCGTAAAGTTGAGATCCATCTTGATTCAGAGATAAACCACGGCAAGATGACTTTGCTGGTCGAACCGAGAATACTGGCTTGTGAGCGCCTTGATCATCATATGCAAAGGCCTTGACATGGCCTGTCAAAAGGCCCGTATATACCGTGGCGAATGTTGGATGAAATACAACATCGAAAATCTGTGCGCCGACAGGAATTTCAGGCATGGCGGTTTTCTCAAGGACGCAAATGATTGTGATTCGGCTATCCCCGACGTTGTGTTTGGACAAATGGATGCCCGACCTCCTTGCCTTATTGAAACTCGAAGCTTGGCGAAGTTACTATGTCCGCTGAATGCATCTGGATTCTTAATTTTCTTTGATTCTCTGGCCAAGAACATATGGGTTTCGAGAATCTCTTTCTTTGTTTTTTGTACACAGAAATTTTGAATGGGAGTAAAAGTTTTGATTATCCATGAGTCTTCATGATGATTCCTTTCACGCAGCCATGTGCTCATGCCGCCCACACAACGACGTGTCCGATGTCCCGTTGTAAAGGTGGCGCACATCAAACGTCGAGCGCCACATTATTTAACTAATTAATGTGAAGAAATTCCGTGATGTGAACGAGGCTCCTTGCCTATGTAATCACTCTGATTGAAACTCAGAAGTACTTTTGTCGTCGTATATAGAAAATTTTGAGGACATCGAATGCAGCTCTGTGATAACAGCCCGAACAACTCCTTTCTGTTGTAAAGATCATGATATCTAAATAGTTTTTCCACTCATTCTCTCCAATTGCAAACCGTGTTTAAATTAGAACAATGTGGGGAGCGGCATCCTTGCTGCGCTAGAGGGTCGCTATTTCCAACACAGCATGTAGGATAGGTGTTTACTTAGATAGGCCATCCATCACCGACAAAAGAAGCTCGGTCAAGTCCCTCGCTTATTTTAAGAAATTCACAGAATAGTACGCGTTAAGGTTTTATCCCGACGTATCACTGATATCTCCTCATTTTGCGCGCCGTTGTACTCTACATTGTGATGCGTCGGAAAAGATACGGTCGAAATGTGATGATTAGTGATTCAATTCAGGTCACCGCGTACCCCATTTTGTTTAAGGCAAAATACAGGGGCATTTGCAGCATGGCTTATCTTTCCATTGTCCTTTCCAAGTCTTTTTCACTGCAGACCCTTCAATTCGGCGGCCCATGTGTGCTAAAGACCTGAAATGTCAAAGAGATGGAACTTCAGATTTAATTCTCCTGACCGAAGGAATATATGGCTATCTGTTACTTCGTTTATTGGGTCCTACAGTTGTGGTATCAATTCACAGTGGCTGAACATAAGCCAAAGATTTAGACAGGTATCTCGCACGTGAAAGATGTACTTATGGGGAAACTTATTCGGGATTTCGAATCCTGCGATTCTCTAGGATTTCGGAGATCCGGAAATCTGACCCGCAGCGCATCGCCAGGGGCACATGGTGCTACACATGCGAAGGGCATGAGAGCCTAGAGGGCATGTACTTCTTGAAATGATTCAAAATTCCCCAACGGTAAACACTACTCTGGGACCCAGCAAAGCCCAGCAAGCCCAGAGAACTGTCTTCAACGCCCATAAGCCGATCGTTGACTGATTCTGTACAAAGTATTAATACAACAAAGCAACACTCGTCCACGCTGTGATGCCGAGATCTGCAATGTTAACACCAGGGATGCATTATGACTGGTAAACGCAGCTTTTGATCAGACCTCCTAAGACGAAATAAATGTTCAGACCTCCTAACAGAGCGTCGGAGATGAAGTTAAAGTTGTTTATTTTAACCTGCAGTAAGAAGTCTATTGTGAGGTACTGGATTTCGAAATACATGTGTGTCCCTTGTTCGTCCCTTCTTTGTCATATGTGAAGAAACAGCAGGTGTTGAGATGTCCGAGGAGCCTAATAACCAAAATGGACGTCCCAGGGTCGATTAAAGCCCCTGTCAGCCTTCTAGTTATTCATTTTGACGCTCCAGAGGGACATGTATTGTTTTTGCATTCGAAGAACAACTGTGAGCAGCGTGTAAATCCAAGAACTCGGAGAAACCAGATCCAAGATGTCTGCAGCTGTTTTTCTAAAAATGCATCAAAGCAACTAAACCGAAAAGGCCGGCAACGTTTTACTGACCATGCCTTACTGGCCAACTCGTGGAAACCTCTACCGTCGGCCTCAAATCTGTCAGACAACACGAGAAGGTAACGGTCAAAATCGTTGCTCTGCAACTATGCCTTTGAATGACAGTAAACGTCCAAAATTAGGATTGCACACTTATTCAGGCCATTAAAATATTAAAGACATGGACTACAATTGTACACAGTCGACATGGAAATAAATGCAAAAACAAAGATCGCAGTTATTACTATCCTTACGTTTCAGCGTCAAGCTGGACGAGAGTGCGTAGTCGATTGTAGTGCCGCACACTGGGATGGCTAGTATCCAGGTCCTCAGCATAACGTGCAGCGTAACTGGTGAGGGCGTCTGTATCTCTGATGACGTTACGCAGATCAAAAATGAGATGCGTAACAGCCTTCCGTGCGGCATCAACAGAGCGCCGTGCAACAAATTCGCATTGCGCTATGGACAGGCTTCGTGAGCATAGCCCATAGCGACGACGTTGCGCAAGAGCACGAATCAGGACATCCAGGAATGGTGAATCATCCAAATCGAAGAGCGAATTGGTAGGGGCATTGCGCTTGACCATGAAACCCCCTCTTGAGCAGTTAACTCGGTGCAAGTAGATATCATTGAGTCTCGGAACAAGCAGCCGTTGCGCTTCTAGTCCTGAGGACTCTCCATGACGTTTACGAGGCCTAGCATCCAATAAGAGTGCCCATACGAGTCCTGATGGCGCGCAGCCAGACACATCAAGGACCCGAAGGGATGGCAATGTGCGGAGAAAATTGGACCAAGATTTTTGTGTTACTATATCGATATCTTCCAGAACGAGCCTATGCACCTGGGAAAGCGCCAACCCTTTCCAGATAGCGGCAAGGCATTCAATCAAATCGTCATCAGTAGGACACTCGTCGTCTGGCCGAATAAGGACATCAAGCGCGGCCCCACCGCTAGACGAGTTTTCAGCAAAGGCCCGGATGCGGAGGTCCTGTTGGAATTCAGGGTTCTTTTGAAATCCGTTTAACAGGCGCGGGGGCTTCTGATGACTAGTCAGAACGAGGGTTTGGAGGGGACGAGTGTCAAAAGTGGCCCAGGACCGGGAGCCGATTGCTTGGACAAACCTCCACAGGTTTGCCTCCATGTCTGATAAGGTTCGAATCTTGATGACCAGGCGGACATGCGGAGAGAGAGAAAAGAAATCCAAAATATTAGCGACGTCAGCGATGGATCCTGCCAACGTTAGCGATTTGAGCCGGGGTAGATTGATGGGCTTTTCGATGGCGCGTAGCTGATGGTCATCCAGATTGATTGGAAACGCACGATCCAACGTGAGGTGTTCGAGTTGAGCAAGCTGCTCTAACATGAAAAGGAAATACCGCAAGGTGGGCCGTTCTGTGAAAGGAAGGTCGTGAAGGTGGAATTCTCGCAAGGCAGTGCAGCGTGAAGTAAGAAGGTAAAATGGGGCGTTGTGGAGTTCCATGTATTTGAGATTGCGTAATGGCACGCCGCTTGTAGGGAAAATAGGAGGGTCGTAGGTGTTCTCGGTTGGATTTTCAGCCGATAGCACGTTAATAGTCATTGATTCCGTTGCAGGATTAGGGTGTGCTAAAATCTCCAGCAACGGTTCAATGTTCTGGACTGAAGATGTAAGATGAACGTCTTGAATTTGATGTGCTAGCTGTAGCGTGCTCTGGAGTTGTCGGACGCTTTTTTCATTCACAAACGCTTGTACGTGAAGAGCAGACATCTTGGCGCGAGGCAGTGTGGCATTGTACCACCTTGGTTGCGAAAAGTCGATGTATCTCCAGACGTCCTTGTAGTCAAGAGCGACTTGTCTCCAAGTTGAACAGACGTAGGTGATATTGACCCAACTCCAATTCTCAAACTCCTTCAGGCCAACGCTACTTTGCGCTGTGAAAACAAAAATCTTGCGGAGAATCTCTTCTGGAAGGCGGCAGGCATGAATTTGTGAGTTATGGCGTTTAGCTTCGTTCAAGTGATGCTGCGCAGGCAGAAAGTGCCCATGCTTAAGCAAGGACGCCTGTTTTATGACAAAGGTGATTGTCAGTGTCAAAAAGCAAATGCAGTTACATCAAGATGCTCACAGCGTTATGTTTGAAACGGGTTAACTTGAATCCTCGTATTGAAGAACTCAGGTCATGATGAACAGACGGTACAGGTAGGGTAGAAAGCGAAAGCATGATTGGTCGTATGAGTCGTAGATGATCTAGGTTCACAGTTAGGAAAGCCTAGTGGAAAATATCGACAACTTACAGTTATTCGTCAAAAATGCACCAGATAATGTTACAGATGGGTATACGAGAAAAGGCGCTAGCGCGGCTAAGAAACAGAAAAAAGAGTGTATGAATGAACGAAAGAGCGAAAGAAGTCGAGGAGTGTCCAAAACGAAGATGTCCTGGTTATACCTTCCTCTTTATTGTCTCAACGCCCAGCATCATTTGCGAGTAAACATATTGTGCCTTCATTAAACAGCCCACAGCCAAGAAGAGCCATTTACCTAGAGTCGGACTAAAGGATGGAGATATGGAAAAGCGCGGTTCGAAACAATAAGTGCCTGTCAAATGACCCTTGCTCATGGACCAAAAAGACAATAGGACAACAATAAGACTAAAAGCCGTCCATGCTTCATTCAGAACAAGTCACAGCGCAAAAGCATTTTCAGGTAAGACCCAGAATCAAAGCAGAAAAACGTGGACTGGGGCACATTGAGACTCTTACTGACAGTGATATCGATGAGAAGCCAAATCTTAGAACTCTGCAAGTCGCATGAGGGGAAGGAACATCGGAGGTAATCGGCCTGTAAATGCAACGAGCGGGAATCACCGGAAGGTCCGGATCAAGCCACCGGATCAATAATTGTTGATCCGTTGGTGCGGCCATAGCCTTGATTTCCAGCGCACTGACGCTTGTATTTGGATTGGATTCAACCATATGATTTCACCAAAGTGCGATAACCACAAGAGAAAGAAATAAAGGTGTAGTGGAATGATGGAATATGTTTTCAAGGTTCTATTATTAGCTGAGTTATGGTTTTAATAGGAAAAGACATTTACCCAACAATTCTAGAACTAGTCTGTCATCATGTTGGCCTTTGAAGTAAGGATGTGCGGGGCCGCGCCGCGGAACTACATCTAGTTGTATAAAAGCCTAAAATAGCTCAATTATTCTAACGGACCTTTGTCTCACACATATCTAAGCGTAAAAAACATCAACCGACCATCATCTCATGCTACAAGTTGACGTCGGAGCTTCAGCGGGTATAGTTTATAATTATTCAAAGCGACTCGGACGACATGCTCTATCAAAAAAATATCCTGAAGGCCTGGAAAGGCTGTGCTTCATTGGAGAAATATTCTCATTAAAATGTATAAATGTTCATGTTTCTGTGAATTTTTGTCGTCATTTTTTGACATATCCATGTCGCTTGTGACGCTTCACTAAAAATAAATCTTCTGTCTATCGGTAGAATAAGAACGTAGCGCTTAAATCAATACATTTGGCTCCGCTTAATAATGCAAGGGGTATATTCAAACCACAAAAAAGTAAACATGTATTCACAGTTGCAAAACATGCAGTTCAAACCAATCTTCTACTATTGAAATTATGGCAGGTGGTGGGTAGCTGTTAGATAAAAATAAAAGCCAAAAAATCGTATAAAAGAAAGGAAATTTCTGGCTACATTCTTCAGTCGAATTAACCAATTCCACTTACCAAGTCAACTACCCAAGATGTTCTCTCGTGCCACCGCTGTTGCTGTTCTCGCTCTCCCCATCTTTGCTGCTGCCACTGTTATCCCTCGCGATGGTGACTGCGACACAGGATCCATCAACTGCTGCAACTCCACCATGACTGTAAGTTGTTTCCTGATTATACACTGCATGAATTCTTGTACTGACCGACTTTTGTTCCGACTACTAGTCATCTTTAACTACCCTGTCTCAACTCGGCGGCCTTCTTGGTCTTTCTCTCCCAGACATCGGCGGCCTCATTGGCTGTACGTATAAATATTCACAAGGAAATAGCATATGCTTACTTCCCCATTAATACAGTGAGCTGCAGCCCCCTCTCCGTTCTCGGAGCTGGCGGAAACTCTTGGTAAGTCCTGTGCGGTACTAGTAATGACTCTGACCTGTAATGACCTCCAAAAAGCTCTGCCCAACCCGTCTGCTGCACAGACAACAGCTTCGTGAGCCATATGCTTCTGATGTAATTGTATAGTCCTGGCTAACTCGAATATTATCAGAACGGCGTCATTGCCCTTGGATGCACCCCCATCAACATTAACCTCTAAGCAGGAATGATTCTCAGGCTCATCGTCGGCTCAGCAGAGTATATCTGTGGGGACGCGCATTCATATGCTCTGCTATAATAGACGACGGATTAAAGATAGAGTCACGCTTTGCAATTGTACTACAAGCTTCTGAATGCGATCGATGTTACATTGTTAATTGGAGTCGACGATCAACCTCCTAGGTCAATAATCTGTGACACAAGCTGCAATGTATGTCGCCCATCTATCAAAGGTAATGTTGAATATGCGAGACAAGAAAGTTTGATATTCCTGGAGAGAAGCATCTAGAAATTAAAATAGCCGCGCGAAGAGACGCCCAGGCTTGAGGCCATAATAGTCACGTGCAGTTCAATGCCAAGTTGACACAGAGCGCTTCAATAATGCTTGGGATTTCGATTCACCCTCTAAAAACCATGGTAGACAATCAGAAAATTTGCGCTTAAATAGGTGTATTTGATAGTTGTACAGATACGTTCTCCTAAACAGGGTTACTAGTTACTACGGGACCAGAAACAAGTTCATCAATTGCAAAAGCCACGAAAATAAAAGAGAATCGAAAGTGGATCACAAAAGGACCAGACAACTGAATCCAATGAACTGGTTTCAGCTATGAAAAAGAGGTATCGTTCTATATCGAAAAAAAAATTACAAACGTGAAAGCCAAGAAGTGCGGAGTTACACGATGGAAGATGTGGCTGAAGCAAGGTGGGAAGGGAGATTGACAGAACCTGGTGGTTGGTGTCCGACTTGGTGGAATGAACCTGTAACTAATGGGACATTATAAACGAGGTCGAGGGAATGACAATGCAGAGATCCATCTGCTGAAGAGAGTTGCTCGTGCGCAGTCGTGTCGCATAGGAAGGATGCGGGGATTTTGTTACAGATACACAAATAGAGCAGAAAATAACGTTATAGATGGAAACAAGATATAACATGAAGAATTGCGAGGGTGGGGAACAGTGGGACTTGCAGACAGATGAAAGCTGAGAGAAAGAAACATGTTTATGGGCTTGGTGTCCGTATGGATGTAGTGCCTTCTAGTGTGTTGGATGAGATGCATGCATGGAAAAGTTAGGTGGTACAATGCGATCAATGCCGTGGCTTTTGGGATATTACTTTTGGTGTGATCATGTCTATGAATCAGGTAGCTCGAAATAGGATCTGAACATTGACTCCGCGTTCAATCCAGTTTCCCGAATCACACCGTGCACATGCAAGAATAGCTGTGGGTATCGTCTTGTGAAATACCCCAAGAAGCCATCGGGCATGGGTCCAACGTGGCGTTTCACATTGTCCGGAAGGTCTTGATAATGATGTTTCTGGAATAACAAATTGTGTTAATCCCAGTCACTCGACCAAAATAACAAGCGATTTCCACGAACCTTATTCCTCAAAGCTCGGAGAAGATCCTGAACACTTTTCCCATCGTACTTCCTGAACTTGCCCAGGTTTTCCACGAAAATCTTGTCCAGTCTCGCGTACCAGTCATTTCCAACCACGACTGCGGCATTCTTTTCCAAGGTCAAAAGGTGTGGGTCCTTTGGGTCTCGACACATGATCTCAAATCGATCAGACGCGTCTTGAAGGAAGTTCAGCCTGCGAGCCGGGTCCCAGAAGAAGGGATGCAGTAAACAAGTCGTTGTATCAGGTCTGTGAAGAAGAAAAAACGGGGTAAGACCAGGCTGAAAATATGAAGAAGAAAAACCCACCTTTCAGAAGCCTCGGGGTCCAACATTTTTACAATGAGATCTTTCGCTTCTGTTCCCTCTTCGCCAAACTTATCCAACCCCTCCAAAAACTTGGCATTCTTCATGATGTTAATTTCTCTCTCAAACCTATCCCCGAATGGATGGCTTCCACTCGTCAGCGTGTAGTAAAACAGACACCCAAGAGCGAAAATGTCGACGCTCTTCGTCAGCCTAGTAGGTTTTCCATTAGCCGCAGGGGTACCCGACATCGATCCGTGGATTGTCGCCACAGATCCTCGCGATGATAGTGAGTCGTCTCCGCTCGTCATTTCGTCCAATTTAACTTCTCCCCTCAGAATTTCAGGTGCCCTCCATCCCACTGTACCAGCAGCCATTGATCCATGTGCCGTCGGGAGGAAACTCGTCTGGTCCACATCGAGCTTCTTGCACAACCCAAAATCGGAGATGAGCATCCTGTAACCCTTCCCAAATGAACCCGCAGAACCTGCAGCACCTTTTGCTGCCGATATGAGAATGTTTTGCGGTTTAATGTCTCTGTGAACGAGTTTCAGTGCGTGTAGATGTCTCAGGCCGCTTGTTATTTGACGAAGGGCCTTTTTGGGATCAAAGCTGACGGCGATATCTCGCCATGCGTCACGATCAGGTGTTTCGACAATGTCGGCAAGTGAGGCAGGACATAGTTCGAGTGCGATGTAAAGGAAATTGGCGTGCGCTTCCTGGTAGTAATATCGAATGACATTCGGATGATCGTCCGACTCTTGGAGGATGGAAACTTCACGAGCCGCGAGGGTGACAAAATCTTGTAGCAGGCGCTTCACAGCGACAGCGCGACCTTGCAATGAACCTTGGAACACGACTGTACCGTGTGATCCGAATCCTGTAAGATGAAAATAGCACAGTTAGCGACCAACGTGGTTTTAGAGTCAACGCCGACACAGATGGAAATAAATCCAAAGATTTTGGATCGGGGTGGGTGAATGATGTATGGTTGTGTGAACTCACCAAGAATATTATCAGAAACCACCAATGAAGGGGTTTGCACTACTGGTGGCTTAGGGGAAGAACTCGACAAGATGATTCCCGTGCTGCTGTTCTTCTTTTCGTCCTCCTTTGGTGCTTCTGCACCATTCTCTTCAGCGTCACCGTTTCCACTGTTACTCGCAGCCAAGCCCGCAGCACCTCCCTTTTTCCTGCGACCCCTCTTGCCCCGTTTGGCACGCGGTTTCTTGCCAGGGGTTGCAGATGTACCAGGTTCACCCTCTCCTTCACTGTCCTCGGCTTCTTCCGTCGTATTTGGGGCAGGTATCATAGAAGGTACGGCTGTAGGTGGTGGGCTCTGATCGCCAGTTTCGTTGGCAGTGAGTGCTGGATCGGATGGCTGAGGAATAGGTACAACGAGTTCTTGTGAGGTCGTTTCTGCATTCCCATTGAGCGTTGGCACAGTTTCCAACGGCACAGGAATTGTTGGTTCTACAGGTGATGCAATACGGTCCACAGCTAAGTTTTGAGTGATAATGATATCCGAAGGGACCCTTTCAGCCTGTTTCGTCTCCAGCAATATCTTCTGGTGTTCCTCGCGGATTTTGTCCTCGATGGCTTTCTTGAACTTGATCCAAAGAAAATAGAGGGATACAGAGCCAACAACAATCGCCACCGCCAAGCCCTCCCATGCAGTTGAAAATGTGCCTTGCATTCGTTGGCCTGAAAGTATGAGTCCGTTTCCTGATGCACCTCTTTCAACCCCAACGGGCGAAGGGACTGAAGCACTAGGAATGACTGGTGGTGGCGATGGTGCACCACTAGTGTTATCACCATTCTCGCGGGATTGCCCAACTATTGGAATAAGCACACCATCCTCTCCATAAGCAACAGCAACACCAGGTGTACCCATTGGTGTCTGAGATGATGTTGCTGGTGCATCTAAGAGTCGCTTCATTCTCCATTCCGGACCATTGGAATCCTCTAGTTTGTGGACACCAACAAGGCACATAGGGTCGTACGGGTTGGCTCGACACCTTGGAATCTCCAGATCCTTTTGTCCGGAGTAAGGCTCTCCAGACGACGGCGGATGGTGAGGGTGGTTTCCTTCATTGCTCTTTCCAATGGCGATGAGAGGGAATTCATCAGCACTCATAACGTAAAGGCTGTTGGACTCTTCAACCATGCTGACGAATGCACTGGAGAGGCCACGAGAAATCAGCTCCTTGTCTGCTTTGTCAGGGAATAGTTCGTTGAGTTTGGGTTTGGGTTGAAGTAGGGCGAAAGCATGGGATGAGTGATAGGATGCCGTCGGTCGAAAGATGTCAAAAACAGCCACACTATAGAGACAATATTAGTTCGTTGATGCAACAATGATTAGTGATGGGCGCACATTGGATGTTGGAAACTCAAAGCCCACGATAGTTGACCGCCTGGAGGAATTGGCTTTTGCTTCCGACCATCGGCGGGCTCGCTTCGTAGGTCTTGGAAGGCGTATACGTCGCCATTGGGAGCAGATTGTACATACAGCCCGTCAGAAGACTTGCGGTATAGCGTTTGGACGTGTTGGTCCTTCTTGTTAGGGCCATAGATTGACACGGACAGGTTCTGGAAGTGAGTCATTGGCAGGCCTTTTCCTTTGGCTTTGTAGATGGAAATTTGGTAGTCTACAGGCACGTCAGAAATGAACAAGTTAAACGGAATAAGTGCCTACCTGTACGCGAGATGTACACTCCAGTCGGTTCTGAGTATGCTCGGTCGTCTTCAGGGGGACCTGTGTCCGATTCCAGTTCGTCTAGATCAATGGGTCGAGAAGTGGCCGGAACATCGATGAATGGGCATTCTGCTGTCAAGGTAGCTCGTATTTTTCCTGTCTCCAGCTCAAGTAGGACAAGAGATGTTTCCTTCTTGGCAACGAAGATAGTGACCTCGTCTCCGTCGTGACTGCTGAATGGCGAGAGATCTGCCAACTCAGACATGGAAAGTGGGAATCGTTGAAGAGCGCCATTCTGGCGGTGGACCACATAAATAGATCCCGACTGCGGCTCGATTATGTAGGTTTCGCGGGGGTTTTCTTCGTCAAAGTCAATGTCATCGAGATCTGGTTCGAAGTTGAGCTGGCTACTCCTCACGAGTGGTGCCAATGATGATGGTCCAGAAACACTTGTTGTCGTTGAGATTGAGGACATTGACCATAGGGTTTTACCCGTTGTCCTGTTGAGTGCATGAAACTTTCCATCTACTGAAGCTAGTAGAATAATGTCGACGAGCTGATTATCCTTCAAGAAGTCCTGTTTTGCCTGCTCGTCCTGAATGTACCGCACTGTGTTCGGAACCGGTGGTGGCGCATTTCGCTGTACCAGAGCTTGTGAATCTACGTCTGGCTGAACTGCAAGTACGAAATATATTGCATAGAGAATAGAGATGAAGGGGAGAAGAAAGAGCATCAGGGAAAGTCCAGTCAGAGATTCATTGGGTGTGTATTAGTTAGAGCCAGTGTTGGATTAGTTTGCCACGAGTTGACAAGTCAGAGCTGTGTCACAAAATTGACTTTTATGTCAATTACTACCGACTTTACTTCTACGCCATTCCATGTCAGACTGAAGAACCTTAAGAATCATATTATACTGACTATTGTACAGCCATAAATGTCTACAGCATGGAATACAGGTAAAAATAAATAATAATCCGAAAAAAATCCTCATCAAAGTCGACGAGTGTTCACGACAATTAAATACGCAGATGCAATGCACATAGCAATGGCCAACGTTATAAGTGCGTAACAAAATGCATATCTGCTCCTTTGAATCCATGGATCAAACATTCGTCTCCCACTCTCAGGTCTTCCACGAACTTCTCTCAACTTGACACCATACAAGTGGTCAAGTACACGGTTAGGAAAGGTGACAATGTGCAGAAGTCGCTGCATCATCCTTCCCAGCACAGAATGAGAGCCCATCTCAGAGGCATTCATTCCTGTGTACGATCCGTGTGACCCTAGGGGACGAGGAATGAATGGATATCCAAACGAAATTCCCCGCAGTGATCTTTTCGGATCGTTGAGCCTCATTCTTCCGTCGTCGGTGCTTTGTTTCTCAGCGACCCAGCGAGGTAGAGCCGGGTAAACCTTTCCGATCCGTGCTTGCGACTGTGCGGCGCTCATCTTCTTCCTTGCGATTCCCTGCCGCAATGTGACGCTGCCTGGTGAGGTGTGGTGCAAATGTGGTGCCTCTGCACTACCACTAGATCGTTGGCTCGCAGGTCTGCGAGGGACACAGCACCCGAAGACTGTCCTGATACGACCCGTTACCCCCTGGAGCCACCATCTACTGCCTCGCAGGAAATACCACTCCCACATGGTCACTTTAGGCGGCATTTCTCCCGCGTTCGTAAAGTGCCAGCCCGCAATGAGCCAAAGCACAGGGAAGAGGAACCCGAACCAGAAGGCCCAGAAAGCTGGAGTATGATCGCTTGTTTTCTTGAAGAACCACCTGCTGGGAGAACGCGTACGGAAGAGAGTTGGAGATGCAGAAACGCCCATAGGGACATCTCGTTCCCAACGGCGGTGAATGAAGGATTCCCCTGTCTTCAGCTGGTGGTCTCCCGACTTGAACGATCGAAGTGACTTTGGTGGCATAGGCGACAAAGGTGCAGGTGGCGGCTCCATAGACTCGGAAGACAGGCGATGTCCCTCCTTGCCCAATGTATCCAGCTCAAAATCGTCATCCTCGTCTGCATCGACCTGGCGTCCTTTGCCATTGCGCTTTTGGCCTTCCACATCCTTGATGTAACTGTCTTCATGCAGGGATTCCCGATCGTACTCTCCATGCTCCTCGTCATAGTCATACTCCCCGTCATAGTCCACCACATAGTCCCCCTCGTAATATTCTTCCCCCTCTTCAATTCCATCCACATAAGCCTGGCCTGGAACAGAGCCTTGTCCTTGCGCAGTGCCAGCAGCCTTGTTGGTCCCTCGATCCTTTCCGAGGAACGACGAAAACCTTAGGTCTATGGGCGTTATGTTCGGCAACGAAGGCAGTTTCAATAAACCGCCACCTCCTGGCTGAGCACCTGCGTCACCGGTTTGCTGCGTCTGGTACTGGGGCATAGGCTTGATCGTGATTACTGGAGCAGGACGCTGGATCGCCGTTGTATTAGCTCCAATGGAAGTGGTGCTAACATTGCCTGCAGGGGCACTCATGGGGCGCTCCGTAACGATTAGACCTGCCGCAGATGAAACGGGGGTTTGTCCAGGAACTGGCGAAATGGTCCCTGATGAATGGATGAAGGTGGATGCAGGAGTGTGCATCGACACGTTGGTGGTCCCAGTGGTAGCGATGGTCGACGTAGGACTCAGAATCATGCTCATCGACGCATTGGGGTTGGACAGGAAGGTCGGAGTAGGCGTATGAGGCGGATTGAAGTCCCTAACCGAAGTTGGTGCAGAAAGGCGATGGCCAGGCGTGTGAGGCGTCGTAGGCTGGTTCTGTCCATCGGACCTGGATGATGTCTGCGAGACTGTTCTTTTCAGTTGGCGCGTTATGAACAAACCCCCTATTTCCCCCGCATAAAAATAATGCAATACCAACGTATTCCAGCCATCAGTCCCAACAACTTCGCCACAGATTATCAGCAAAAGAACACTTACGTCCAAGCACAGGTCCTGGTTCGCGATCTCCCGCGCTACCCGTTGAGCCGCCTTCTGCAGCAGCTTCTAAACCTTCTTGCAATACCGAGAGCGATCCAGCACGGCTCATGTTCATTACCGTCTGATGACCTTTCAAGCTATTTGCCACCGACCCAATCGAGCCCGTTCTCTGCGTCTTCATCGAACCCTTGTCGTCACCTTCAGCCACTCCAATCTGCCTTCCAACCACCGCTGATGGCAAGACGCTTTCCTTGGACCCATCTGCCGTTACAAACCCAGGAAGCCTGAATTTGAATCTTGAAGAGGCCATGGAGACAGATGCTGCAGCTGACGCTGGGGAAACGTAGTCTTGCTCCTCGATGGGGGAAAGCTGTGTGGCTAGTGGGTAGTTATATGCGTTCGCATATACATCTGTGTTTACCCCTTGACAATAAGCTAAATCCCCTGCGGATGAAAGCGGCGCTTGGATCTGTATTTGCTGCGCTGTGGTGACGTCGACGGGGTAGGCTTGGTTGTGTCCTAAGCTTTGCCCTGTTACGAAGTTAGGGAAATGGGAGGGAGGGAGAGGAAAAGCATATGTTGAACGCAGGATCGAATTGTCAGATTGAGAAGAATGCGTACTCTGTGCGTAGGGTGGGACGTAAAGTTTCAACCCCTGCCTGAACGTCGCCTTCGTTGCCGTCGCCGTTTGACCGGAGGACGAGGATGATGAAGACACGCTCTTGGGAGGAAAGTGGAAGACTTCTGGGATTTCTTTGTCCTCTTCTTCGTCTACTGGAGAGTTGTCGAAGTCGGTGTTGGATTCACGGGCTTGATTCATTCCGTCTCCGTATATTCCATATGGATAGGAATACAGCGCGTGGCTGGTTTCGGGCGATGGTTGTTCGGAGAATGGCTGGGGCTGCGTTTTTCTTGTGAGGGGGACGTACTCACCGAGCAACGACGAAGGGCGAAGAATGTCGGGTGGAACCTGGTGCAGCATTTCCGGTGATCCAGCGACTTTACGGGTGGTGTCCTCTGAATCTGTCCCGCTTTCGACTCGAACAACTTCTGGTGGAGCATAAGAGTAAAATGGCGTGCTTGGAGCACTGCTGGTTACAGCCTGGCCATACTGGATCGGTGTTTGGTGTGATTGAGGCGTCTGTAAGGGGGCAGAGGACTGCGTTCCAATATTCTGCAAAACGGGTGTATGGAGCATCGGAGCTTGCGAGTATGAACCCATTCGCTGCGGTCTATTTCTCTGGCCCTTGTCCTCCAAACTGCTTTGAATCAACCCGCTACTAAAAGGTGCCCTGCCAGACTTGACCGATCCTGCGGACGCGATGGAAGCCGAGTTGGGTCCTTTCATGTTGGGAGTGCGAGGACTGTGGTGCGAGCTAGGGTAATCGTCAAAGTCTGCTAGCGGGTTGGTCGTCATTCGAGGGATGGGGTTACTGATGGTGACACCGTTTGCAGCTTGTCCTTGGTGCGACCATATTATGGAACCCTCCCTTTTAGGTCGATTCGTAGCGTATGAAGAGGGACCAGCTGCTTCTGTGACTGGCCAAGGGAGACTCAAGCTTTGGCCTGATACTGTTTCGTCTGCTTCCTGGTTGCCTTTTTTGCCACCTGAAGCAGAGGATAGAGAGAGGGGTAATCGGGAAAATAAGGAGGAAAACATGGTTGTTTGTCTATGATCGAATGCGAATTACTGTTGGATGGAATCAGCGTTTGCGTCGAAAGATAACAAATAATAGACGAAGGTAAAAGTTAGCAAAGGCGTAGGTTACTGCGTCGCTTACGACGTTATCCAGTCATCGCCCTCAATATATGGAATGAAGAGGACGAAGAGTGGATATTTTATGGGTCGAAAAGGCAATCCTGCCGTCAAAGGAATCGAGAAGCACCAAAGCGACTCAGACGTACAAGTGTAAGCAACGGCCGTGGCTCCAAGGAGCTGATACTGCTATTCTCCGTGCTGCGATGGTCGTTCTAGCTACAACTCAGAATGTAGCCAAAGTGCATGCGACCAGATACAAAGTTCTTTCACGACGGATTATGAAAGGCACTCGGCTGAAAGGGAGGGAGGGAGGTGCAAAAATTGTAACCTCGATGTTGCAATGAAGGGTTATATAGCACATTGCATGGCGTAGTCTACCTTACTCAATACGTGCATCATTAACGAGTGTTACACACATACACCTTGCTCCTGCTTTTCCTTCACTGCTTGTTTTTTCCCAGCCCTGCCTTCGTTTGATATCCTCCGGTCCATCTCGAGGAAGGACTATATCGAGACACGACAGGACCCCCCCTCAGCGTTCAGTTTCCCTTTGTGCCGGAATTGTTGATCACTATTTCCTTTCGTACTCGCGTTTCTAGTATAAGATAGGGGAAATAACATGTTACATGCCTGCAGGCAGGCATCTCCGAAGCAGCATCGTGCCCCACTGATTGCCATGATGCGTCACAATCACTTTGCCTCGAGGCGGATCAGGCAATACTGCTGCCAGACGTTCGGCACCTAAACGAATGTAGTTTCCACTTCGAAGCTCTTAGAATTCGAGAGTATCTTCCATCTCATTCCTGGTATACTGGGGCCCCTTGAAAATCCTACAACAAATGTTGTGCATCGATTTCGACATCGTAATACGACCAAGGGTAACGGGACGCGATATCTCGCACTATTTGTGGCACGGGTATTTTAATCATTGCATTACTTCATGTCAAACAATAGTAAGTATGTATTCAGTTTGTATGAATGAAAACATTGACAATGAAACTACGGCTGTTATGTTATCGCTGAAATGAGCGTGGCGCGTACTGCCCCCCGTTTTTTATCCCAACACATGTCGTTTCGTCCGGGGAAGGGGTAGATAATGCCTATCAGTGTCAGCGGTTCGTATCTGATGATCACATTCCCGCCAAAATAGATCTCCAACAATACTTGAAAGTGATTGAGATTCATGTTTTGAAACAATGTGGGGGATGGTTTGAAATAACTCTAGACTCCCGAAAGCTTCGAACGGTTTGTATCCCACGAGAAAGGTAAAAAACCCCGAAGTTCTCAGTAAAACGGTAAGCAAAAGGGCTACCCGTGCAACAGAAGCGTCTCTCGATAGATATTTACCATCAAGTCCACGGAATATAAACAGTGGGATACGTGAAGCCTATTAGTCGTTCTATCAATGGATTCAGAGCCAAGAACATTAAATGTCTGAGTGGAGCTGATTGACAAACAATATTCCAGCAAAACATCGCACAAAGCAAGGGAGAAAACCCACCGCCGCCGCAGTGGGTCTTGGTCCTCTGCAAATATGTGTGGATGCTTGTCAGGAGCAGAGAGCTTTGACGGGGTGGGGGTATTCGTGAACGGCAAAGAAATGGGATCGTTCGACAAGAAACTTCGAAGAAAACCCACATTAGCTCAGGGTACATACTGATAATGGATGAACAATGAATGAATGCATGGTGGTCAGTGCCGACACGAGGCTGCATGTCAGTGCATCCCTTTGCCCAGATAGTCATAGATAGCCTCCTGGGAGTGGCGATAGGGCATGCCGCAAAACATCGTCAATGCCGTTAGCGGAAACGATGATCGGGCGTGTATGTGGGTAAAGAGTTCAGCTATGTGGACCATTGGACTATAGAATTAAGCGAGTGAAGACTGAGCAGCACAAATTTTGAAATTTGCACACTGCCATTCATGTCAAGATACGACTACTTAATGCTGGGTCATTTAAGTAGCCAAATGACTACCATTTTTGTAACAAGAAAACGAGAAGAATTCGAAGTAGTGAAAGCTGTACAGGCACCCGCTATGCACTCTGCCAATTAAAGTCTAAGTTTCTACCTACCTGAGCAGATAGAACCCTTTCTACACCAAGTTTCTCAACTTTCGAGGCGGGAGGTGGATGCACCTGAGTTTCGTTAAGACTCAATCCCACCCGGAACATGTTTCGAACAGACTAGCATTCGGGTAGAGGGTTTCCTTAACTGACCACCACTCATTGAAGCGAACCTGGATTGAAAGATAAGTAGAGGGCTAAAAGGTCGTAGACTCGACGTAAAATGAACCCATAAATTCTCAAAGGTTCCAACGTAAGTATTCAAAGAGTGATATTGACTCGCAAGAGCCTGAGAGGGAGTATTTTCCAACTGACCATAATCTTGTCGTCAGAAATGAAAGATGAAAAAAACGAGCCGGGGGATCTGGGATGATTATGAGGGTTAAAAAATTTACTCCACCAGGATGCGTTCTGCCAATAGATATGCTCAAGCTTGTGACTGTGAAATAGGGGATTATCAACATGGTGTCTCGGAAAGGCGATGGAGGCTTCGAATTCGAGCTGCACCAGAGAGAGAGAGCCTGTGTCAAAGCAAATCGATGGCTCCCAAGAAGGCGTGAATGCACCGCACTGGATATTGTCCAGCGGACCGAAAGTCAAGTTAAAAACTTCCATGTGGTGGAGTTAAGCCTCAGACATCGTCCTGGACTTCGGCCATTCGTTGTACCAGAGAAATCTCGACAGTGACCGAGCTACCCATAACATGTGCAAAGGACCAGAGGCGAGGTTACACCGAGGAGACGCTATTTTGGAGACGGTGTTCTATTTCTGAACAGAAAACAGGAAATTAAAGGAAACCGCAGCCTTCTATGAACGCGGCCAATAGATGTGCGTCTGCGAGCCTGAATGCATCATGGTTGGCTCGAATGCTAATCATCCCCCACGCGATGTCTTCGTGATTAATAGTGACTCTGAGCAAGTTGAGCCGTACTTACATTATACTATATCACCCACCAGTGCGCTTGACCACCCATGCACAAGTAATGTACCCGGGCCATGCATAGACCGTATATGAGCGAGTTGGATGTGTACCGCTGCCAGCAGTGTACTGCGCAGATGATCTTTTGTCGTGAATGGGTGCTGAAAAGCTGGGATGTTGCAGTGAGGCTAAGATGAGATTTTCGAATAGTAGAGCGGTGCAGAAGCAACTTTGAAGGGGCCCCTTGATTGCCCATGGGTCCCTCCAGAAAAATATGGCGTACCACAACGGGCGGTTGGGAGGGACTCAGGAGCACAGCAGAGAGGGTTCAAAGCCGGCCCACCCTCTATCACGACCCTTCTGACGACAACGAAAAGTCCTATCCAGCTGGTATCAGGACGCACGCTTGGCGTTGAAAAATCTGTCCACCAGCAGTCAGAGTATCACCATCCCTGGCCCATTCAAACCCTCATCATCATAAACGAAATTCTGCAAGAAGAGAATTCAACACTCCAAGTCAAGAATGCGAATCGCCGCTGATCCCTTTGCCACCCCCACACCGAGCCCACCAACATTTCCGACTCATACATGACCCAATTCAGCATCCATAATTATTCTTGCGGCTGAACAGCATACCGCAGACCCTCTCCCCACCCTCATCGTCGCTTCACCCTTATTGCAGAAACAGGGAAAAGGAAAATAAGGGAAGCCAAAAAAACGCCACTTCTCCGCCCTCCGAACAATCGATCTTGATGGTAATGGACCCAAGGATCGACAAATCCTGCTTTCGAAAAATTGAAACCCCTCCGTGAGTTATGCAGCGTGCGCGGCCGCATTGCACAAGGACTTAGTATCGGGAATCTTCCAGCGTTGATTTCTTGGCCATTTTCCGTGAATTTTAGTCTCTTTGATGCACAAAGTTAGCATGCGTACAAGATGAAGCAATGAAAGACAGGCACATAAGAGCTCGGAAAATTGTGGTAGGTATTTTTGGGCTAATTTCTCCGATGGGTACTTGTTGACCGGGATGACCCTGGGGTATGCAGTGGTGTCCACTCTCCGATGACAGAACAGCGATCACTTCATGGGCAGATCAAGTGTTGACGACAATCGATCGTTGACCTATGCACTGGGAGGAAGGACAGACCCACTTCCGTGCGATTGGACGGGCAGCGTAACAGTAATCCTTCCAGACACCGATGGATGTGAACGAGTGACAGAATCAGAATGGGGTGCTTTGATGACCTTCTATTCGTGGGTCATGCCCCCATTCCAAGTGCAAACGCGTTAGAACAGCTGACTGGGACCTGTCTTGCGGGACTCCAAGTAATTAAAGAAAAACGAGGTCCTCTGTCCACGAGCACAAATAACGCTGCGAGATAACGACGCAACAGAATGATCGATCCTTGTTGGGGAACCCCCAAACAGTTATCAATTAGCGACTTCCGGACGTGAAAGTACGTTCATTAAGGACAGGGGGTATCATGCTGTAGCAGGATATACGAACGTTTACAGGTTGAACGGATGAAAATAAAATACAATCACTGTCATACGTGGAGACAAGTCAGCGATAAGAAAAGACAAAGTTCGAAGGAATATGACTGACGTACTTGGGATTCCCTTGCTGTAGCCCTATACTATTCCACATCACCGCCACTAGAATAGTGGAAAAGAAAAGGAGATGACATCGACAGGTGTTGCGTGTATGACGCAAGATGAAAATAGACAATTTGCGAGTTCCCAGAGGTGATAAGTCATAAAAAGATGTCTACGCCGCAGTGTAAGTGCAAATTGGCTGGAATAGTGAGAACAGAGGTAGAATGTGGTGCTCTGTGTGGTGATGCCACTCCTGGACGACATGTATGTTCCGCGAAAGTCGAAGTAGAGTTATGCCAAAGTGATATCAGCATAGTAATCGTAGTCCCAACTCGATCATGATCAGGGTTTTGCATGATATGGAAGGAATAGATGATGGCAAGCGGTGGTTAAGAGGCAGAGAAGGAAAGAGGCACAGCAAGATCAAAGCAAGTCGACAGATTCAAAGCAACATAAACTGAAAAGTGAGCTTGTGGTATGTGGACAGGTGGATGGATATTTCGCGTATATGTGAGAGTGTGATAACAAGAAAAACAATCAAAAGAATGAAAAAAAGTGTTTCAAGTTGGGTGATTGGATAGGAGCAAAAAAGCAAGTTATCAAAAAATGGATATCAAATAGTACAGCGATGTAAGTAAGAACAACAGGAAGGGATATCAAGGGATAGATAGCTGAATTAATAAATCCTGGAAAAAAGACGCAAACAAAAATGAACACAAGCGAAGAGCTAAAGGAGTGTGTCGATTTCGTTGGGGTAGCAAGATAGATAGGAAAGTAATAATAGCAACCAAGAGAAAATAAGGAAACAAAAAAACCAGACGTACAAAAGGTATCAGAATCAAGCAAAGCACAATAAAAATGTGATCATGGACAAAATTGGTCGTTAACGGACATGTTGAAGGAGGGATGTTGATGCCCCTCCTCCTCCTCAGTCCTTGGTCATAGCTGTAGTCAGCTGGGGTGTTTTGACTGTTGTCGATTGTACTTCGGCGGAATCGACTGATTCCTTCTTGCCGGCCTCGGTCTTCTCTGACAGCGTGGCATCATGCTCTACAGCAGATGCAGCCTCCTCGTCCTGATCGATAGCGATGTTGGTGGTAGCAGCAGTATCTGAACCGCCTTCTTGAGGGGCCACGCTGCCCTGTCTTGAAGATGCCGCTGATGATGCATCATCCTGAGCAGCAGCAGTCTCCTCAAGCTCGTCGGAAGTGACTTCTGGAAGGGGTACACTCTCTGGTGCAGGTTGCTCCTCAGATAACCCATCGGTATGTTTGTCCTCCAAATCGACCTCCTTGACGCCTTCAGTGACTTCTTTTACCTCCTGAGTCTCATTCTGGGCCAGTGGGACTGAGGCGGTGGGACTGATAGGTGCTGCATCTGCCACTGACGGAGTTTCGCTTTCTGTACGCAGTTTCTTCTGGTTCAGTTTTCCATCATCGCCATCCACATCCCTTTCTGTTGAGCTCAAGCGCCGCTTTCTCTGTGTGCGTGGCGCGTTTGAAGTAGCTAAAACACCAAATGAAATGTGATCAGCACATTGAATACCGTAATAGTTAATACCGGGAAAAAGTTGAAGAAGAAGGGTGAAATGCGTGTCGTTCCCCTTTTGCAAAGCAATCACACGCGTTTCGTGAACAACTGCGGGCAGGCAACTCGACCTGGACCTAAACTATAGACGCGGCTGGAAAAAAACAGAAACTCACGATCTTCCTCCCATGGCCTATCAGGACGTGGAATTACACCATAAGAAATACGTCTGATGAGGTTGAACATTACAATTATGAGAAGATTCTACGTGGCTCAATAAAAGGTCGGGATGGCGAGATGAGTGTGGAGAAACAAAATTCAAATCGAAATTGCCAGCTGACCGTGATCCGGCCCTGTGTTTGTCTTTGTTTGTTTTTCAGTCTTTCGCTGGTGAGTGATTGAGCCACTCTAAGGCCGTAAAAAACTCATTTTAAGTAGACTCTGGAGCTATTGTAGCAGGTTTATTATCGGAAAATTAAAATTTATGCTCTGCCCAGTGGCCATGTGCAATATGATTTTATTCAGAACAGCCAACCATGCCACGTTTACATCCCAACACAATGCCCCTATCCAAAGTCATTTACCAAAAAGGACATTTGCTTACATAACAGCCAATCCGATCCTTGCGATCGAGTCACCGCATTCGGACAAAAAAATCAAAATCGAATACAACTCTCCTCTAAACGCGCATCTTGTAAAGAGCTGTCCTGATAACACCGCGAATTATCGCAGCTTCATTTATATCCTTTGCACAGGTATGAATACATTTCTCTGACTCACAATTTACGATATATGAACGAATGACTCGATCTTTGGTTTATAGACTTGGACTCGTTGACGGATAGATATCGTTTTTACAGGGCATATATCACCACAACTAAGAACGAAAAATGACTTTGGATATTCTTCATTTTATCGACAACAAGGGTGGAAACGCAGAGGAGATTAGGGAGTCCCAGAGGAAGAGAGGACACTCCGTCGAGTTGGTCGATGAGATCATTCAGATGTATACCGATTGGGTCAAAAGTACGTGCTTGATTTACTACAATGATATTCAGGCGATTGACCGTCACCAATATGCAGTGGACTATGACATGAATGTGATGCGAAAACAGATCAACGAGATTCAAAAGAGCATTACCACAAGAAAGAAGGTACTTCATTCGAACTTGATCACTTCAGCTGTTATCTTATCATGTTAACTAGGCGAAAGAAAACGCTGATGATCTCGTCGCACAAAAGAAAGAGCTCGATGCTCAAGTCGACGCCAAGAAGAAGGAGGCAAAGGACTTTGAGACTCTCATGAGGCAGAAGGCCTGCACCGTCGGCAATATCGTCGGAAAGAATGTACCAGTCAGCGTCACTGAGGTGTGTCAATTTTCCGTGTCACCCATCCGAAATCAATGCCAACATATGCCTCCTTATTTAGGACGACAACGTCACTCTCCGTATATATGATCCTACAGGAGAGCAAGCTGATCCTCCTGTGCGCGAAGGCATTCTCCCCCATCATGAAGTTCTCCTCCGCCTCGACGCCATGGATCTTGACCGCGGTATGCACGAGCGCTAAACTCATCACCGAGCCACGCTTATCAGATTTATACATTCAGGTGCCAAGATTGCCGGCCACCGTGGTTATTACCTCACCAACGATGGCGTTGACCTCAACCATGCCCTCATCGCCTACGGCCTCGACTTCCTCCGCAAGCGCGGCTACAAAAAAATTCAACCACCTTTCTTCATGAACAAAGATCAAATGGCTAAAACCGCACAGCTCGATCAATTCGATGAGGAGTTATACAAGGTCATCGCAGCCGACGACGAGAAATACCTTATCGCCACTTCGGAACAGCCTATCTCTGGCTTCCACTCTGATGAGTGGTTTGAGAGCCCTGAGACGCAGCTTCCTATTAAATATGCAGGATACTCGACGTGCTTCAGGAAGGAGGCCGGTAGTGCCGGAAGGGATATGTGGGGTATTTTCCGCGTGCACCAGTTTGAGAAGGTCGAGCAGTTTGTGATCACGGAGCCTGAAAAGAGCTGGGAGATGTTTGAGACCATGGTGGCTAATAGTGAGGCTTTCTATCAAAGCTTGGGTCTGAGGTATCGGGTTGTGGCTATTGTTTCTGGCGCGTTGAACTTGGCGGCTGCCCAGAAGTACGATTTGGAGGCGTGGTTCCCATTCCAGAGGGCGTACAAGGAGCTCGTCTCGTGTTCCAACTGCACAGATTATCGTAAGCGTTTCTTCTCTTCGCGATTTGAAATTGCTAATCTAACTGACCTTTCAGAGAGCCGAAGACTTGAGGTGCGATGCGGGTTGAAGAACAAGGATCAGACAAGAAAGATCTACGTTCACATGTTGAACGGAACCATGTGCGCCACTGAGCGTGCGCTATGCTGTCTCGTCGAGAACTATCAAACCCCTGAGGTAAGCTTTACATCCCTCTGACGTATACTGCGCATTTTTGATAACTGACAACTATCGCCAGGGCCTTGTCATCCCTGAAGCGCTTCGGCCATATATGCAAGGCCGGGACTTCCTTCCTTTCGTGAAAGAGTTGCCCAAGGGTCTTCAGAAGAAACAGGCTTAGTTAATGTATAGATGAGTACTAATTGATTTTTATTCCTTTTTGATAGTAGTTTTTGGAATTCATGCATGAGCGTTTTTTCTTGGTGTGTATTGATCGCGCCCGTCACCGCGCAACCCGAGTCAGAACGATAATCAGGGAAAAGCAAAAAGTGACGGGATCAACTTGATGAAAGCGAGATTAGAGGGAGGACAGCACCTTGGACAGCTGAGACAGTTTTCATACTCAAGAATAACGTTCAACTACTGAGCTTTTCAGGATGGACGTTACACTTTCACGTTAGGTTGTGGACATTGTGCAGTTGATCCAACATGAGCGCTTTGAAATAAGCCCAGCTTTTTCCAAGACTTACAATTGGGGATCATCTTTCATCCTCCTCCATTGGCAGTATACTGGTACCAGTGAACACGCTCACCAATCCAACCTGTTCCCTTGTTTGCTCTAGTGAAATTGGACTTTATGATGCTTATGACATTTTCAAGATGCACCCTAGAACCGCAACTGACTCGCGGCAACTGGTGTCTTCACAACCACACAACGGCCATCTTCCCAAGTACTCCATCAAGCTCCACGACTGAATTGCGGGGATGCGAATTGTTTCGGGGTGCATGTTGGTATCCGATACTCCCGGCAGCGCTGTCCGAAACGGTGAGCGAGTCGTCATTGGGCGTTGAGACTGGTGTGGATTTTTGTGGATTTTTGAAGAGTCAAAGAAGGTGCCAAGGTGTACTAAGAGGCTTGTTTTCAGGGCCTGTTCATAGTTTAATAAAAAATAAAACCTGAAAAACGATCGTCGTTGCCACGTTTGAATTTGTCGGAAAAAGACACAGCCACTGAAATTCTCTCTTGTCCTCTGACTTTCACCAGTCATCGTTTGTGGCTGTGCCAGTATCTCTTCTCATTGGTACAGCGTTGTTGGTCCTCTCACAAACTTATTTTCTTTCTTTTTTATCTTTTATTTCTTTTTATTAGAACATCTCTAATAAAGGCATGGCATCTTTGCCAAGTCATTCTTCTGCCATAGAAGAAAAATTAGAACGGCATAGGTCAACAGCTTGGACAAGGCCAATTTCGTTACCAATACCAGGTGTCAGGACACGCCGTCTGCGTATTCTAGTTCCAAACACCGCGTCTCTCAACAATGTCCGTCTTACTCGTCTAAGGCGGAAACGTGGTCCTTTGTTCGTGGCTGCAGCTTGTCTGGCAGTGTTCTTCACCGTCCTACTCGTCGGCAAGTCTTTTGGTCGCGCAGATTGGAACGAAAATGGGCAGGAGAATAACAACGAACCACCAACACTCGTCTTCGGGAGACAGGATTTGCAGAGGATTTGGAAATGGGAGATTTCTAGCGGACACTACCCAAGTCAACAGTCCAGTACGTTTTTGTCGCCTTTCTTGTTCTAATTCAACGCTTGTCGGTCATTTGATTTTGCGTGACCCTGACTGACTCCCTCTTTTGCATTACAGTTCCAATAGAAATCGGCTTGACTGAAAAAATAGCCAATCCTGCTGCACCACGTCAACCACCCGTTGTGAAGCCTCCCCGCTATCGTACGCCCGGTGTGAACATTATTACAGAGGCCCAAGGTGTTGGAGCCCCTAGAGTATACCTCGACATCCAGAGTCACCCTCCCAATGTCGCTTATCCACCCCGGCCTGTTCCAGGTAGCGTTGCAGATATGGATCATATCATGAAGCATTGTGATTTCGCGAAGGGCAAGGTTCGCCGTGTTTTTTCTTCATCTGCATTCACCTCATTCATGATCAAATTCTCAGTATGTACGCGATTGTCTGGAGATGCTGCGCATGGGAGGAGGTCTTGATAATGGCGAAAGACTTCGGCGCGACGACTCCCGTGATTATCGTTATATTTACATCGAGAACCCCAACGTCACCATTTCGCATACACTTCCTCTGGAGGACGAACAGCAGCAACCATTATACCAGCGCCCACCGCCTTCACGCAAACAGGCTGATCCCAATGAAGGTCTATTGCTGAAGAAAGGAGAAAAATGGGAACCACGGCTTGGACTCCCCGTTCCTCTCACCCACCGACAGGCTCAAGCACTGCCCAACCCCTGTGACCCAGAAAACCCTCGCGTCTACCATATGTTCTGGACTGGTCCCTTCACAGACAAGCCATATCTCGCTCTTATGTCGTTCCTGTACACGCAAAACACCGGGATTCACCTTAAAGAATGGCCCAGTGATGCTCAAGTCTGCCGCCCCCAATTTTGGCTTTGGATCAATCCCGGACCTGCTGCATCAATCCCCAATCCCAATGCTGTGCACGATATGTTTGAGCAGCTCAAATCGAATCCTTGGGCCTCACCATTTTTGCACCCCCGCTTTAACGACGTAATTAAATTCAAGTTGTGGAACACTACAGAGCAGTTGGATGGTATTCCGGAAATCAAGGACGAATGGAGGGAACTCCGCGATCGACTTTTCAACTCTGGAGGTCATATCATTAGTTTGAAGGAGAAGAAGGAACCGGAGACTACGGCTTCTGCTAATGCGACATCGTCGGCGGGAACAAAAGAGGATGACGATCTTCTCAACCGCACAGGTTCAAAATCGTCGTCGTCATATGATCGCCTTTCTGTCATCCTGTCCGACATGGCACGCTTCGTGCTTTGCCATCGCTTTGGTGGTATTTATCTGGATGCAGATACTCTCTTGTTGCGAGACTGGGAAGAACTTTGGGGTTGGAAAGGAGCGTTTGCCTACCGCTGGTCACGGTTGGAGAAATACAACACTGCTGTGCTACGGATGAACAAGGGCTCTGCTCTTGGTTCTTTCCTGTTCAGGACGGCGCTGAAGAATGGACTGGATTTCCATCCTATGACGGTGTCGAGATATACCAAGGATGCCCATTTGGAGCCCCTATTGCTCAGATTACCGGACGCATTGTTTGATGCCGCTTGGCTCAATACAGAAAATTACCAGAGGGACAGGCCTCCCCAGCCCTACTTCACTGAGTGAGTTTTCTGATACTTGTTGCTTCATATTCAATTACTCATCGATTACAAAGATTTGCCGACCTGTTCGACACACCTAAGGAAAAGAGCGCATCTCCTCATGCTCTTGGACTTAAGGGATTCTTTAAAGGATCATATTCCTACCACTTCCACAATTTCTGGTACGTTGGCATGCCATCAAAATAGTTTCTTGGTATCTGACGTCATTATAGGTGGAAGCCTTTCGACCCTTCTCGCAACTTCCCTGATCTTGGGGAACGTTTCAAACAGGGAGAACAGGTTGCGAAGGCTAACCTACGCAGGGAGAAGCTCAAGGCACTGCAAGCCGCCCGAGCTTCCAGTACTGCAGGTGTCACGCGTGATGGTAAAGCTGCGACAACAACCTCTGGAGTCTCGGACTTGCCAAAGGATCAAGATGTGGACCTTGGAGATGGAGTCGAGCCCGATAGAGATGACCTTGATTGGTCAACTGTGATCAAGCGCACCTTTGAAGCCTACATCAGAGGCGAGAGGCCGAATATGTACGGCGAGTGGATTGAATGGGATTTCACGAGGTGAAGAGCGGGGATCAGACGGGGTTGAGTTGAGTTGAGGTTGTTTGGGATCGCATTATTGGGGTTGGTTGGCTTGACCTGGGATTGAGATTGGGATCATGGTGAAAGATGGATGGGATGCGTTGGGATAGGATTTTTTTCATTGCGCAACGTTGCAAGGTCGGCTTTGAATGTGGTGTTTGTTTGACCTCTTGGTGCACGACAAGCATGGGACGTTGAGGGAATGTAACTTGGATTTTGTTTTCTCCTGGATTGATTCGGTCTGCTACATTGTCTCAGATTAACTTCTGAGCAATCGCCAGGAACACACCCACGGATTACTTGTTCATCAATTTGTTCAGAGTGGATGTTGGGTGATGTTCAGTGCTTCCTCTCAGCGTCTTTCATGCCACGTCTCGCCCATCGTACATGCCCCATTTTTTATTCAGCGCACCCTGATGCCGTAGTTCGGTTACAATCCTTGCACTTGAGGCTTGTATAGAACTCTTTAATCCACTTTCCCCTTTTATTTTGCGCCCTTTCTTCCCATCCTTTTGGCATATCCTTTCCAGTTTCATCTCATGTTTCTTCTCTCGCTCCCGCGTCTCCACATACCATCATCCTCCAATCTCGATGCCCCTGCTCTTTTGACGACTCACGAAAAGCACGCAACTAATTATTACGATACACCGACTACCGACGACCTGCCACTCTTTATTGATAGGCCGGTTGATGGCATTGTAACCACACGAAAACAAGGAGCGAGAAGGAAACCAGGCGAGAAGGGCTGGTTGTAGATTTACTTATTCTTCGAGAAAAAAAACTATATTCCCATTCTTCTGACATGCATAGGCTTCAACAATTCATTGACAATTGCGACGTCCTTATCTATATATTCCAACAACTATGCTCCTTTATTTTTCTTTATCTCCCCATTTTTTGTCGTGTTCGGATCCTACTTCTCCCCTCCCCGGTTATACCTTTTTTTTCTATTATAATGGCGAACTTGACAAGTATTCCTTTATTATACTTTTTTTCACTTTCAATTGGTTACTTGGTCGATATTTTTGGTCTTTGGGCGTTTGTGTTGTTCCTTTCTTTCTCCCTATTTTATATGTCGAAAATACTTGATGGATTTCTTTTTTATACAGTCCACACGTACTATCAATCTGCTACACATGTTTATTCGGAAAGAAACACATCCGCATTCAAGGCCAGTTCGTCGTTTTGATTTTATGCCCCTTGTTCACCGGATATTGCCACCTACCTTTCGCCTATTTCTCACTCTATCCAATTCTTCAAAAAACATTCATATTGCTAGAATATAATTTATTACATCTTCTCGGAACGTAGTTTGTTGCGGATGTATTACCCTAATAAAATGTGCTTTTGACGACGATCAGCTCAGCTGGGTTGAGTTTGACAGCGCCGAGCGGAGCTTGAATCATGCACACGTTTGTGACCGCTTATATTTATGGTGCGCCGATCGCAAGTTTAATAAAATCGACGCAAACTATCTTTCGGCGCCTAAAAATACATAAGCAAATGTAATTATATCAGAAATATAATATAAAGTTTACCACAACTGGGTATCATATACCCGAAGAGATATTACATGCACATGTCAACTTTCGAAAAGAGTGGAAAATTTCTCTTCGAGTGTGTACCAACTCTCG
>NHTK01006073.1:0-57917 GCA_002938355.1 Panaeolus cyanescens | reverse complement strand
TCTTCTGATTTTGCGAGAGACTTTTACGCCGCAGGTACAGGTGAAGGGCTTATTGGTGACGTTGCCCGTGATCCACCGCCTTCATCCGCGCCAGCCACATCTTCCAGTGCATCGTCACGCCGCGAAAGTTCGAATTCTAGTTCTGCACAAAACGATCGCACCCCGACGACGCAGCCTGTGGCTGGTCGTCCGCTTCTGAAAGATGGCAAACTTCTAGTCTATCCCAAAGGCTTCCAGTGCGACAAGTGTATGTCTTCTCTATATCTAACCTATGTCAATGTCAATGACGCTCTCTCTATAAATAGGTCACAACGTAGGCTACAAACACGCTGATCCGCTCCATCCATGCAAGAAATGTTGGGCAAAATACGCCAAACCGTTCACAGGTCCTTTGGCATTTTCTTACACTCGCTCGGAACCGGGATTATCTCCTGAGAGCAGTAATTTCCAGAAACCACTGCCTCGGATGAATCCTCCTGCACCACCACCACCACAACCTTTCCAGCAGCAGTCCTTTGGGACGCCTCCTGCACAATTTCCTCCTGGGGGATACCATCAGGGTGGGTTCTATGGCCCTCCGAACCCAATGGCACCGTTTCAGACCATGTCCCCGCCCCCTCCCGGTACTGTAGTCTATCCTGCCGGTGATCCTAGGATCGGCGGTCGACTCTGTTGGAGGTGTAATGGTAAAGGAAATGTGAGCTTTTTGTTTGATCGTATGAATTGTGAGGTGTGTGGAGGAGTGGGAAGGACTTTTTTCTAAGTGAAGGATAGGACATCGTTTTTTTTTCTTTTGTAATGACGACTATGTACATTTACATGTATATTTTATTTTTTGTTGTAAGTACATATTGCATCTTATCGTCCTACGATTTGGGATTGCCCCTGTCCTGATGTGCGGGTTGACCGGAATGTGATGCCGGACCGTGAAGCCACAAGTCAGACGCGTCAACGTTTCTGATTTCAACAACTTGAACTTGTATCTCATTCATCAATCCCACTCTCCTCTAATCCTCCTCGCATACACATAAACACATGTCAAACCCAAAAGCCCAAGCAGCAAAAGACAAAGTAAGAACCCCAACAAATCCAAGTTAATAGCAAAAATATCACAGACCATTCACCGTACTTCCTCTCTCAGGGAAATGCAGCTTTCAAAGCAGCTGATTATCCAAAAGCTATCGGACACTACACAGACGCCATCTTAGCAGATCGAAAAGACCCTACGTATCCCCTCAATCGCGCCGCAGCATACCTCAAGCTAGGCAAGTACGTTCTTGTCGTATGTGTAGTATGGCAGGTGGATGCGACACTGACGGCCTTTTTTCCCTGTCCTTTTCCTTTGATTACATTTTTTGTTGCTTTTTTACTGTTATTTTTTACTTTTTGTGATTTAGGTTCGCCGATGCAGAAAGGGACTGTAATACCGTTCTTGAACTGAGCGCGAATAATGCAAAGGCACTGTTTAGGCGAGGTCAGGCTAGAGCTGGGTTAGGACAACTTGAGAGTGCTAGGGATGGTGAGACAAGTCCTTTTTTTCTCTTTTTTTATTTTCGTTTTGTTTTCGCTTTGAGAGGTCTGGAAGCTGATACTGATATTAATTTTGATTTCAAGACTTTTCAACAATTTTGAAAACCGATCCTTCAAACACCTCCGCTCAAGAAGAATTGAAAAAAACGGTGGATCAGATACATAGCGCAAAAGTAAAGGTAAGATACGATGGTGATAATATTCTGGGTAGAGTGTTTTACTCATATAATTATTTACCTTTTATTACAGGCGCATATATCCCCCGTTCTCGCATCCCTAGACCCCAAAGTCGCGTCTCAGCATAGAAGAGTACCTATAAGGATCGTAGACGCCGATGGAAAGGCTTGGAATCCGCCTTCTAAAGAGCCGCGAGGTCAGGCTGTTACCAACGGCGCCTCAACATCCACACCTACTCAACCTTCAACACAAAAACCCATTCAACCAGCCACGCCAAAAGCTGCTGAACCAACAAAACCAAAACCAGCTTCAACTCCCAATCCTGATACTCTAGAAGCTATATCTTCGAGACCTATCAAAAAAGAAACGTCATCTCCATCTCCAGACGCGCCAACATCCACCACAGAAACTAAACCCACCCCTTCACCTGCATCCTCACCTGCACCTCCCAAACCCGCCTCATTCCAAGACGCCAAACAAGCCCGAGAAGCGAAGACGACGACTCGCGTTGGAGGGGGTATTTTCAGGAAATCGGGGGCTCATACGATATTTGAGACGAGGGATCAGCCTGTTGTGAATGCGAGAGGGGGTGGTGGCTCTTCAGCTGGCTCTTCTACTACGAATACGTCTGGTGCTGGTGCGACGGATACAACTGCAAAGGGTGCAACTGCCAACGCCGATGCTAGTCCTGCAGCGAAGAAAGTCCCCTCACCACCAAAAGAAGAGCCCCCTGTGGAGTTTACCAATTTCGCTGCTATTTTGAATCCTACCGACCCTTTGTCGGCTGTTCAACCTCCTAAATCACTCGTCGAGTTTGCGAGGTTGTGGAATAATGCTTCGTTGGAGGGGAAGTGGAAGCTTGTTAATGTGAGTTTTTTTTTCTTTCTTTCTTTCTTTCCTTCTTTCACTTCCCCTCAACACCTTTTATTTATAATGATAACCCTTCTAAATCGCATCTACTCACATCTTTTCTCATCCTCATCATAGTCAATCCCACCCAACGCATTCCCAGACCTATGCTCCTCATCCCTCGAATCCTCACTCCTCGTCGACATTCTACGCGTCTTCACCATCGTCCTACGATCACCAACATCCGGACCGAATGTCAAAGCGCGGATCATGGACTATATGGTCCATTTCTCAAAGATCAAGCGGTTTAACACTTTGTTGTTGTTTTTTTCGCCTAGGGAGAAGGAGGTGGCGAGGGAGGTGTGGGAGGTGTTGGGGAAGAGGCCTGAGGGGGTGTGGGGTGCTGTTTTGTGATTGATTTGAAGTTGAGATTTGATTTGTGTTGGGTGATTTTTTGGCTACTTTTGGGCCTCTTTTTGGTCTGTTGTGCTGGTAGAGTGTGTGTCTTCTTCGTTTTGCTTTTTATAAAGCATGTTCCGGATTTTTTTATATGTTGTGATGTGCCATACTTGATATTCGCGGGGATATGGTTTAGGAGCTATTTTCGTACAATGGTGGGTTCATGGAGTGTTGCTTAGGGTTTCTCTGAATGGGTGTTCTGTTACTCTCTGAACAACGATCAGCGAGCGCTGAAAATAAGCGACCGTGTATCCGATCATGTTCCTGTTCATGTTAACTCCTTTGGCACGGGAATGTACAGAAAATATCTACATGTGTGGATGATGAGGTTCTGCACGTTTTCATTGTCAGCTGCAACAAGTATGTGTGAATCCAACTGTTGCTTATTGATGCGCACACGAGGGCTTGTGGGCAAGTACGTAAAAGCTCGTAAAAAGGGGGATTGAGATCGATAATTGTATCCGCAGAAGCGCTCGTGCGACTTGACTCGGGGTGCCAAGTCCAAGTCTGGGGGTTCTTGGTAAGAGGTTCTGGGGTAGAAGTCTAGGGTTTATAAGATAGATTGGATGGGGTGGTGGTTATTAATACGAAGATGGTACCGGTGCTTGAGCTGGGGGTGTAGATGGGATTAATATTGGATTGCATTCTGGGGCGTGATGTGAGTATACTTAAGGACTTGGGTGGAAAGGAGGTGTACCTTTTTTTTTCTTTGCTCTTTGAGACTTCAATTGTTGGGGTCATGATGCTGGATATGTATGCATTATTCTTACAACTGTTAAACCCCCTTACTAACAGTCCGACCAATTTACAGTCCTAGCACATATTATGAGAAAACAATGATGTTACCTGGTACTACCTGTCCCCAGTGAAGTAAACCCCAAATCAGTACCAAGTCGGGATTATTCTTCCAACAACGACTCGTCGAATTCAAGTTCTTGAGTACCTACCACAACCAGGAAATATTTCGGAAGATGTTCTCCTACAGACGCCGCTTGGCACCTGACCCAGCGAAAAGCGTAAAAAGCCCAGCTAGGCCCAGCTTTTTCTCATAGCGCCGGAGACGCAAGGCTGTCCATTCCAGGAATTCCGAAAACACATAAGCTTATACAACATTGACACTCTCATGCGCATGCAGATGTACATAGAGCCTTGATCATCGGTGAATGGCGGACGGCGATGGTGCGGTTCGCACTCAAAAGCCGCACATGTACAAGTTTTTTTCAAGGTCTAGAGTCTAGATGGGGTGTGCGTGTGCGTGTAATCCTGCTTTCGTTTTTTCGCAAAGTTGTTGTGGGACTTCATTATTGGATTGGATATTGGAAAATTTCCTGGAAAACAAGTATGTACAATATTTCCGCGTCAAGCGAAATGGATAAATTTATACAGAAAATTTCACGTATGTACTACAAAGGAAGCAATGAAAGGGAACAGATGATTTCTATGATGGGAAGGAGGTGGACAATACCGGTACCAGAGCCGGGTAGAAATATACAGACTTGCCAATGTACGCAGTACAAAGGAAGAGAGAGTAAAAGGAAGAAAATGAGGTGTCGCATGTAAGGGCATAAAACATACATAATAGCAAGATAAACCAATTAAAATTGCAAGAAAAGGACGTCTAATGAGCCTGCGTCGGATATGAAATGAAAAATGAGGATGAGGATGAGAAACCTTGAGAAACACCAAATGACAAATGAAAAATATAACGTTGGGTCTAACTGATTCGCATCGAGCGAATCAAAAATCTATTTGCGTGGGTCTATCGGAATTGGTCCGAACGTGTAGGATCGTGGTGCGGGGTAAAGGTTCGAATAGTAGTGCGTTGCGTGTCGTGTGTCGTGTGGAAGGCGTGGGGTCGTGAGTCTGGGACCAAATTAAAAAGGTGTGCGGATATCTCTGGGGAAATGAATATGAACGCTTTAAGGCTTCCAGCTCTTGTTCATAAACTTCCATGAGACCTGGATTACGCCTGTGCTCAGGGGAGCAAGCTTCTTGAACAAGGCGGGGGACATGTCTATTCATTCGTAGAAGATCAGTGGGTTTACTCTTCTTGACATGCCGTGAAAACCTACCAATGTCTTGGTCCCTGCAAGATTGGCAGCTGTCCCTAAGCCTGCCATAGGCTTTCTTGCCGTTCTTGGTGTTGACAATTTCGACGTACTTTTGAAACAAAGCAAGTCAGTTTTCTGATTGAAATAAACTCAAAATCGCCGTGATTCAATAAATACCTGATCACAGTTGGAGCCGTTGTTCCTATCGTAGAATTGCTTCCCCATGGCGAGGATCAGTGAGTTATCATTGTCCCTTTTGCCGCAATTGCCGAGTCCTAAAGTAAATTTAGAGCTTTTTAAGCGCGTGATACTGAATAGTGGGCGCTGTAGCACTTACCAGGATGGAACCACGTCCCCTTGAAACGAAGGAGCGCGTTAGTTGTTTACACGAAAAGGGGAATCAAATATACTCACCCTACCGACGCGCGTCTTGCGTGGCTCTAGTTCGACGAGCTCTCCATCTTCTACGGGAACGGGAGCAGCGATGCTGAAGATGAATAGAAGAACAAAGCTGAAGATGAAAATAGCAGAGCGCATCATGGTCGTCTAGATATCAGTGAGAGGTTAGTGGGGATGGACAGGGGACGGTGGGGCAAGCACTCGAGGGCAGATTTTCATTAGACGACGAGCCCCTTTTATAACCAGAACGGGGGGCATTACGAAAGCCATCGTGTTCTTGAAATGTATCCAGATTCTCAATAGGTGCGTGCACAAAATGGGGGTGGCGTTCTCCAGCAGGTAGGTCTGCACGGAATATTACCCGATGGCGAAGGGAAGGGGAGAACAAAATGGGCTTGCAAATCATTTCATGGAATGGATGTGCATGCCGAGCTTGGCACGCGGCGCGGTCCAATTAGAGCGTGTCAACCGCTCACAATCCACCTGAAGCGCGTCAGAGATGACTGTGCGCTGGTATGCGGCTGGGAGATGAAAATGATAATCCCACCGCCGAAATAAATAAACGCGGTAGGTTTTCCGGAGTCCGGATGCTTTGAGAAGACATAGATGGGGTAGAACACGGTCACCCTTTTCCACGCGCTGGATGTGCACACCCGAAATTTTTTCAATGCCCAAAATAGATGAGGTCATAAAATCATAATGTAGGCCTTTCGTTGCGTGTTTTTTTTTCTGTATGACATATGTTTTCTTTGCATTTTAGGGTACCGGTGGATTCAGTAATTTTCTACCGACCTTTCACCCCCCTTCTGTAAAATTTATTCAAGGAATGCGAGAAATTTTGCTGGACCCATTATCGTCGTAAAAGCCATGAATTTTGCACGAGTTGTACCTCGTGATATCAGTTATCCCCGCTGTCATAAAGTCAAGTTGTCGAGGTGAGCATGTTGTTAATTTATATTGTCGTTTGGACAGTCAAGGAGCTTTGAGGATGCAGGAACAAGGCAAGATATGAAAGACAGGACATCATTGGGACATCATGCTTCAGAGCGTTGTGTTTGTATCGGCTGTTGCTGACAAACAAAGGATCGCACTTTCAAATTCTGTGCCGAACAATGCCGGCAATTCAACCTTATCCCCTCAACCCTACCCCAGGCATTTGCTCGATGCATGTCATTTGTGCCATTGCATGGGTTGCCACAGTCTGCCACACCTACATGTGCCTGCTTGGCCGTGGCTGACATTGGCCGGTTATGTCGAGTTAATCCGACGCATATTCATGAGAACGAAATTCAAGGAAATTCACCGTGCCCGCAACACACAATCATGAAAGAAGGCAAGAAAGCTCTTGATCCATCCGTTCATAAATCTTAGCCGATAACTTACTGCACGAGGTTTTTGCTTAGAGGAGATGACCGAAGGTCCGTCTTTGAGCTAACGTTTTTGAGTCTCACTGCCCCCAACCGTAGTTTGAACCTGACACTACTTACCCCACGACAACGCCTTCAAACCGGTCAATTGTACTGGTATAATATTTCCTGCTTGGATACCGACGACGCTCACGATATGTCACCCAGGACAAAGATAACAAGGCTTTCAAGCTATCACAAGTCAGGTTCATTGGAATTCTTAACAGACACGTCGTGACAGGGAGTTACCTTGAGAGCTGCGGCGTATCCATGAGGATGGCGACGCGTACCTATCCATCAAGTATCAACACAATATCGGACTACGATGAAAGGCATTGTCAGCGGCCGTTGCGATATTAAACAGGGTAGCATTCGACATTCAAGATTGCTATTAATCGAGCTAAGGCCATAAGTTCTTCATCTGGGGCTAAGATTGCCTGTTTGCGCGTTATTTAACACGATTCATAGTCCAGAAACGTCAGGTCCTCTCACTGGATAACTCACTGGTGTTGCAGAACGGTACAGAAAGACTGCAGGGTCGCGAATCGCACTTTCGCTGGGCACGCCTATTTCGGGCGCGTGACGTCATTGCTATCATGTCACGCGATGCCCGCGACCATTCAGATCTGGACGTTACACAGGATTTAACCCTCTCTTCGTTGATACTCTAGCATTGGAAGCACTGAGTGCTCAAAACCCAACATATTCTCCTTTAAAAGCTCATCTTCTACCTACTGATACAATCTGATATCTCATGAGTCCCCCCAACCAGACTTTTGGTCAGGCTCTCCCGGTAAAGTCTCACAAAGGAGAAAAACACCCAGTCAAATTGCTAACTTTACATCGATAGGATCAAGTAGAAAGAATCGTCGACTTCTTAGATGCAAACCTTGAGGTCGTAACTGATGTACGTCCTTTGTTTATGAATTTGCACCACATGTTCACCTGACGCCTCCTGTATCTCTATCATAGGTCCGAGACTTGCTTACTGCACGTGTAGCACTTGAACGGGAATATGCCAACAAATTACAAATCCTAGCGCGCAAGGCATCGGAAAAGAAGGCGAAAATGCATTACACATTCGTTGTCGGAAAGGAGCCTACCAAGGCTCTGGATGGGAATACCCTCAGTGTGCAGTGAGCATGCTGCAAAAGTTCTTTGTGGAATCGCTGATTTATATCTGGTTTATCAAAATCGCAGAACCTTGAATGTTGCATATGACTCAATCATAAATTCCATATCCACGATAGCCCAGCTCCATGTCACCAACGCTGATGCAGTTACGGCAGAAGTTATAAATTCCCTTCAAATTGTCGAGAAGAAAAGTGAAGAAACGAAGAAGAAGGTAACATCAGAGACTCCACGCACAGCCTTTGCCGCAAGGTCTGATAAAGAATCTTATCACAGGAAGTTCAATATTTCCAAAAGTTGCTAAGTGACCGCGAACGCGTTTTTAGTGAACGTCTGAAAGTAAGCCTCTCTTTATTCTGCGTACCATAATCTGACTAACAAAGCCTAAAAGAGCAAGCAAAAGGTTCGCAAATATCGACGGCCATCACTAATTATACTAATGATGCAACACAGTATGACGACGATTGTGCAGAAGTGGAATCAATTCGACAGAAGCAGGCAAGTATTTATCTAACTTCGGTCCCATAATCATATCTTTCTGTCATCTTATGTATTTTTGCGTACCTGATCATTAGGGGCGCGCAACCGATGACAGGCATGCGGACCGGGCTGCGAAGCAAGCAGAACAGCAAAAAAATGATATGTTGAATAGCAAGAAGTGAAGCCCCTTTAATCCTTGCATTTGTATTACCGCACTGATTCTCTTCAAACTTAGCTCCTACCTGATCTCCATCGAAATTGCAAACGCTACTAAAACAAAGTTTTATGATGAAGATATCCCGAAGCTACAGAACGTGAGTACTGGAATAAGAAACACATGCTGAACTCGTTCACATATGGGTCCTCATCTCACAGGAACTGCGTAAGATGCCGTGTCTAAGAAAAGTCAGATGATCGTCCTGATGCTTTGTTCCTACAGAAACCGTGCAAGGCTTGCTTGTCCGAAGATTCAGCAGAATTCTGATCCACTGCCAGGAGTTGGAGCTCAGAAACCTAGATGCTATCAAGACGCGCATTACGGAAGTGAAAGGCAAATTTAGCGGTGTCGACGTTGTTCAGGACCAGAATTGCTTCATCAATCACAATATCAGGAATTTCACGTCCCCAAGTGATTGGAAGTTCGAGCCCTGTTCGATTCATTACGATACGGTGGGTCCAACCGGTTAAGCTTTCAAAATCCGGAGGACCGTCTCGCTGATTTGGTGAAAGGATGTGGTAAGCGTCGAAGCAGCACCCAAAGTGGTCATTCAGAATAAGCTGCGACGATCTCTTGAAAAACTTCAAGAGCTAAAGCCGCTCATTCACGCAAAACGTCTGTTTGGTTCCAATCTTATTCTCATTTCTCATCGATTGGCTCACGGTGTTACAGAAAAAGAACTCGAGAAATTGTCCACGCAGGTTTCAGCCTACAAGCCAGATCATCAAGTTGGCACAATCGATGACCTCCTTGATGTAAGTGTTGCCGTTCTAGGAATGTGTTACCAGTCTTAAAATATTTTCTACACAGAATTATCTAGAGTCTGCGCATCAAAGCGGTCTTTACGCAAGCTCTGAGCGCATTTTGAACGTTGAAATCGACGTGATTCGGAAAGCTCTCGGAGGTATGGATCTCTCTCGTGGAATTTCGGCGTTTGATTGATCCAAACCTTGACGGAAGGTGATGAGGGTGGGTCGAAGCCCCATTCTTTCAAGAGTTCCGCGTTTTCTATTCCGACACAGTGTGGGTATTGCCAGGTAAGAAGTGCCATGTATGAAATAGATCGCAGCTGATATAGAATTTGGATCGGCAGTCGTCAATCTGGGGTCTCAGCAAACAGGGGAAGGTATGCAAGACTTGTGGCTTGTGCGTGCATGCAAAGTGCGAATTGAAGGTAGGCCCTCGGATATGCGGAGCAACCTGAGATAATGATAAAGTTCACGAATCATCACCTGGGATTTTCAGGTGCCGGCAACATGCGAAGAAGCGGATGAACGGCCGACGAGTACCATTTTCAGGAAAACGAGCGCCTCCCAGCGAGAAAAACCAGGTAAAAACACACGTTGAACAAATAAGGGTAATATACCGACTTACGGTCTCTAGATAATACTCCTACTATCACACCCTCTGCCTCATCCTTTGTACCGCCTAGTTCATTGGAGCAGAACTCCAATGACGACTACCCAAGCGCCAGAGTATTATTCGACTTCACGGCCACTTCTGAGTTCGAACTAGCCGTCAGAGGTCAGTCGTAAGGAATTTGTGTATAAAGACCGTCACTGATGCGTAGAAGAGAATGGCCTGGTGAGGGTCCTGGAGCATGACGACGGATCAGGGTGGGTCAAAGTAATGGATGAAGAGGGTGATAGTGGTCTGGTGCCAGCGTCGTATATAGCTATATTGAATGACGACGGTAAAGATCCAGCGGGTCAGAATGACACGTCCGGGGAGCACGGTAAGTTCGTAGCAGAAGGTTAGCAACATGCCGCTCACCGTTCATGGCTACCCAGTTAAAGCCATCTACCCTTATGAGTCGATGGGCCCCGACGAGCTCAGCCTCCGCGCTGGAGAAATCCTGGAGCTCACCAGTGGTCCGACAGGAGGGAAAAATTTTGGCGACGGTTGGTGGGAAGGTGAGAAGGTAGTGGTTGATGTGAGCATTGCTTCTGACCGCTTGGCTATAGGGTTTAACTCGCAAGGGATGAAGGGAATATTCCCCAGCAACTATGTGGGTAGAGTATCCAAAGTTCAAAGTGTACTCACCTCATTATCCTTCTTCCAGGTGAAATCGATATGAATCGTTTCAAGTGTTCCGTATCGTTCCTGTGTGAAGTCCGTAGAATATTGTAGTGCTGTATCGACCAGTTTTGTTCGTTGTTATCTTTATCCACCAGTAGGGTCTTCGTCCTTCCAATTAAATCTTGATTGCGAGCAAGGAACAGAAGGAGTTCCCCGTTGTATGTATGTATCAACAGATGGATGGGGGTGAGATTTAAAGTGGCACGGTAGGAAGCCGGGCTTATCCATAACGGTGTCATGGACAGGAGGGTCGACCATCAGCTGCAGGGAAAATAGCCTTATTGTGGGATGATTAAATTCCTTTTGTTGTGATACACATATCTTAAGGAAAGCGACATACCGATCAACGACCTCAAATTGTCTGAGGCTCCTGATCCATAGGTATAGATAAGCCCACAAGCTGAAGGAAGCATGATCCTTGTCTGTGGCAAAAGAATTGCTCATTGGGTAGGAAACACGAGGACGGTTACAAATTCGTCTCCTCCATTGTCCCAAGCGACGCTGTCAAGCCGCCACCATCGTGGCAGGCGATGGTCGGTTGTAGTAAACAGGGCTACAATGTAGTCACGATGTCCCAGACCTTTGTCAGTGTCAGACAGAGGAGGAAGTGAGGAGGTACGGAGTGATAACCGGAGAGCACTTTCAGGGTGTCGACCCCGACTGTTGCCGCTGCCGAAACTGGCTGAAAATAGATCTGTCTTTGAAATTCAACGGCGAAGACCTACCAACTTGAACATTCGCGCCTAGGTGCCCGATGAATCTTGGCTCCAACATGGTCGTAGCCTTAGGGTCCTGTCAGAAAATATCGAAAACAAAATCTGCAGACCATTTGGATGACAAGTGTGTCATACCTTCCGTCTGGTGAGTGATTTCGTGGTATAAGAAAATCCACTGACATGTTTTCTTGACATGCATGCGAACCGCAGTTTGAACGCTAAGGTTGGGACGGAGAAATACTCGAGAAAATTTTTACCATAAGCTCCCATAAGATCTCGAAAATCTTCTTGATCCTCTTTGCGTCGGAAACCAGTCACCACATACAACGCAGGTTCGAATGTCACATAAAGTTTTATGCTTCGAGAGGCCCAGGGGTACGGCGTATGATCAGCCATACATGGGGGGAGCCGTCGCACCCTGGAAGTTTCTCCAGACGTTTTGCCAATTCGCCTCGCTTGGCGTCCAAACGGACTCGGATATGTCCATTATCGATAGTAAGTATATCGTGCCAGAAGGAGCTTGATGTGCTTGGATTTTTAATGATGAAAACCACGAAAGGGAAGGATGGAGCCCGCATGGAGGAAAAGGGGGTTCCAATTAGCAGTTTCATCACATAAACCATGCGTCCCCAGCAAAATATTACCTGCAAGAATCCCAAGTCTAGGATTTTTAGGCGGTTAAATAGACAGCCAATTGTGCCAGGAAGATGGCTCACCTCCCTAACTTGACCACTACCATTTCTTCCACCAGGTGAACAATGACAGCGTTCAGGGGCCCTGTCACGATCCCAAGGCCTGGATGAACGCTTTCGAAATACTTCTCTATGCATAACGTGATTATGTCTTCCACCCTTCGAAATCCTTTTGGTCTGACAGTTCATGTCCTAGAAACTTCATAGGCCCAAGCAAGGTTAATTATTGCCCTAGGCTTCATCCTCTGTTACTGGGGCGCACACACCTACCTCACCTCTTGGAACGGCTTGCCTTTATATTCAAACCTGCTGTCCCTCTGCACGAATTCCTGCATGTCGGGTCACTGTTCAGCTAAACTTCCAGGTGTCGTCACAGGCGGTCAAAAATCCTGAGCACCTTCCTTCGGTTCTGCACAACAACGGTGCTTGAGCCCAAGATGGCACTCCTGCGATGGATGACTGCGATGTGATGCCTCTTGTGAACCTGCAGACAGCTCCGGCATACCTCCAAGGGAGGGCAGACAGCAGTTGATCGGCATTCAGACGCCCACAAGGACTAATAAATGCCCTTGTCTTGATTGGACTCGGTCCATGACCTACGTTTAGCTAATCGCCTCATGCCTTGAACTTTAGTCTGTCAGTTTCCTTCGATATGTGCCACCCTTTGCTCCATGTTATACGCCTCTTCCTAGTCGACACCAGCACCGATAGTCCTTGGTCTTACATCGGCATCTTCTCACCCTTGACTGCTTTGAAACCCGTCGTTCGCCTTTTAGTCTTATCCAGAAATGGAAAATAATGGTCGGCCGAGCCATTCGCAGGCCAATGGGCGACACGACGCACTGTAGCAGGAGGTAAGTAGTCAAACCTTCTACATATATTGGTGGTTGGTAACGATTATCGCTGGCGGCCATAGAACACAAGTGAACAACGAGACGGCGTTCCTTGAATCCGTCAGACTGTAACTTTGCTCGGTTCACAGAATTTGAAGAAACACCTAATTTTTTTTCAGCAATCCACCATCTCCCTTGGAAATTCTAGGACCTCGTACGTTTAAACTGCGTCGTGTTGCCGTCTCTTTCTGAATTTTGCCTGAACTGTGCTCTTCATGGGATTTTTGATCGGAATTAGATCCGGTTAAAGGAGAGATTTTGGGTTTCCGGTGGGTTTAAAAATTCGGGACTTTGGGAGAGGATAGTGGGCTGAAAGAGGATTGTCAATGTTATTAAGGGTCAAAGAAAAAGTTTCGCGAAGACGGAGCAAAGTTTAGAGTTTGAGGGATTGTACTCTCCGATGGGGGTCACGTGGAAAACGAAGCTTATATCTCCTTGAAAGAATGAAAGTATTCGAGTTTCTTTTACTCCTGTGTCCATGTAGTATAGAGGTAATTGATTAATGGATATATTGATACAAACATGACAAGATACAAAGCACTAGTTCAAACACAGAAGACGTCCAGATAACCAAAATCATAAATTATCGTCCACCTCCCACCATCGTTCGCATGTATGTCGATGGCCCATTGCCCATCGGGCCGTAAGCTCCTGGAGTCATCGTTGTAGGCACACCAGTTTGCATTGGACCGAGAGTCATGGTGACGCTTTGGACCGCTTGACTTCCAACGGCGTTTGGCCCTGGAGTTTGATTGTGAACATCCCGTGTCGATGACCCACGGTCATCACGTTCTGCAATCGTTGCCCCTCCTCGTGCAGGATCCGTCAAGCCATTGGACATCGAGAATGTTTGGCCAAGCCCGTACAGTTTGCCTGAATATTCAGCGTCGTCGATGTGATTGTCAAAGTATAACCCTAGTATCTTGAAGAAAATCATTGACGTTAGGAGTGAGTCTGACCCTGCCTGTTGACTTCCCCCGGTTCTCGGTATCTGATCATATTGACATTCATGAGTTTTTGAATGGCAAAAGCACTGAATACTGATAACTCACGCCGAGATCATCCGCAACCTCCTGCAAGCCTCCTTTGAGAGATTTTGACGCTTTCATCAAGTATTTGATGTCATATACTGTCGGGAACCAGAGCTTCAAGAGATTGAAGAAAGCATCCTCTGTGGTTGGCAAGGATTCGGCGGTTAACAACTTGACAAAATAACCAAAGTCGTATCCACTAGACATGAATAATGTATTAGTTTCTCTGTGTTTCTTTGAGGATATACTCCGCAGATCGGTGAATGAGGTGGGGTCTAGCAGCCATCCACTACGACAAGTAGATTCTCATCTGCAGAAGAGTGCTTACCTGTGGAAAGATATCCACTTGGTATCACGCGAGAGGACAAGGCCTGACGTGATCATTAATTCTGCAAAGTCGTTGGGCAGAATTCCAAATTCTTCGTGCTTCTGGAAGTCGATTCCTGCTTTCTGTAGCTGTTCGACGGACTCTGGTGTGAACATATCCTCACTGTGAACTGGAGTTTATTCATGTAATTGACAAAGCAAAACATCCATAGATAATACCTTAGGCTAAACTTGAAGTTAAATTGCCATGTAAGACCCTCTTGTGGACAATTCCCTTCCTTGTCTGCGAGGGTAATCCCGACTTGAATGAGCTTCAAGAGGTCCACGTTACAACGCATAGTTTGATAATGGTAGTCTGATGATGTTTTGAATGTTCCAATAGGACGCGCCACAACGCCAGGGAATTCAGTATCCTATACAGGTGTAAGAGTCGTTGAAACGGACGCGACTGAGTTCAAAACGTCATACCATTGCGATATAAGGGTATTCGTCAATGTAATCACGAATAACCCTCATTTCTGCCTCCAGAGTACCGGCCCATACATCTCGTATTCGAGCCATAGAATGTTTTCAGCCGTAACCAGAACTTATTGATACACGATATGAGGAAAGATGTCAAACGCAGTCAAGGCTTGTACCCAGACAATCAAGGTCTGCATGTATTATGTAATCAGCTGACTTGATCATGTCGGTCTTTGACAGTCCTTTGTTTCCGTCGCAATAATTGGCGAATTCGGTTTTATTAAATTTAGATAAATTGGCGCAAGTTACAAGAAATTCAGGTATATCATTATACTATTTCAAAACCAAGCCATATAGCTCGCTTCATCTACAAGGCCAGCTGTCATTGCGCCATGCTCGAGGTTGTACTGGTCGTGCTCTCCAACTCGAGGAGAAAGGGGAATAAATGGCATTGGCTTGGGGGAGGCGAAATTATATCTTTCTTCCATGTTGAGCCCCACACTGGAGAAGTGATAGATATCTGGCAGCCAATTGTCCGTTTCTTTTCCTGGCGTGGCGAGTGGAAGGCTTGAGGACGATTCGGCTTGAGGTTGGTCTGAGGCGATAGCTGACGACAGTGCTTGGTCTTTGTCTCTATTAGCTACATTGGCAGCGCATTGGAGTAGAACAGCATGAACATTGTTGAAGGAATTCGGAAGCACAACTGGCTGAGAGGAGGCAGACGATGACGTGAAGACGTATGGTTCTGCACCATGCGAATGCAGCAAGGTCCGTCGAGCTTTCTCCGTGATCTTGAGCATAACGGGCTAAAGACCTTCCGTGTCAGATCTATTATGAAGGCTAAATATAATTGGAAAACAACACACCAAGGCTTTACCACTAAAGGGCAAAACAGTCGCCGCAGACCGGAAAAGGCGACAACCACGTTCCATGTCTTTTAAAGCGAGGCTAGCCAGAGAAGTAGACGGAGCACGGGACGCAAATAGAGAAAGCGTAACCTAAATCAATTGCAGAGGTGTAAGCCAATGATGTCGCACACATGTGCAGACGCGTACGCACCACTGCTGAAAATGAATTAAACCAAAAATGCAGAAACCTGGTTGTAAGTTGCGGCTCTTGTTGCCAAAGAGTTTCCACAGCTGATATTAAATTTGAAGCGGAGAGGTAGGTTGCCAAAACGGATGGTGCATATTTATGGTTCAGATCGAACGATTCTGTTCCACTCAATGCTTGAGTAAAATATCTTCGGTGGTGTTGCAGTAAAGCTGCGTCAGGCAATTGTGTCTATTTTTAATGTTGGTACAGAAATAAGGTGATAGGACTTACCGATCTCGCGGCCCATGGCCACCAACCCCCTTTGCATAACCAAAAATCGAGGGCTGACATCGTGCGTTTGATGGTCATCCAGAAGGGATGGGACGCCAAAGTCTCGAACCAAAGTATCCAAATCCAAGATATAAGAGTAATTAGGTGGGTCAACCGCAACCATTACCTCCAGCATGGGGCTAAGACATTGAATGAAAAAGGCATTTTTCCATTCATGGTCTTTGGGTTGACGAATACAGGGCCATATTTAATTGATTAAGGTTGCATACAAAGGGACAATGTTGGATTTCACGTACATGCTATTTCTTCGCGAGGGACATAAAGCCCTGGCCCAATATATGTAGGGGGTTTGATGTCAACGTGTGCAAGTCGGATCGATGAAGGTCGGCTTAGTGAAAGAGACTGGTGGGGATAAAAACAGACTGATAATTAAATGATTTGCATCAAAAGGATATAAACGGACAGACCATGCGGCAGTCCATGTTCAGTAGCTCCCAAAATATCGCAATTTGCTTCTCATGTTCTTCAGGAATTCCTTTCAACCTTGGACTGTCTCGATCTGCACAGCAATTAAATTAGGGACAATCGGTTATGGCTGAACACATACGCAGACCAAGCTAAGGGAATCGTATGTGATTAGTTGGAAGAATTTCTCGAAAGACGTCAAAAGAAGACATACACCCTGAGCAAGCTTTGCCACAAATCCCATCAAGTTCCAAGCATATCCAATGCATTTCTTGTTATCGGAAAATATTAAATGATACCAGATCATAAAGAACTACATCAGGGGTTAGCGCAATCACTATCGGAGAATGTGACGCTTACCAAGGCGTGAAGCACGTCAAAGTCTGGTTCCTCCATTAAAGGTATTTCACAAACCGCGGCTCTGGCAAGATGGTGATACGCTTCCCCGTGCAAGTAACCAAGGGGCCGAGTAAGATCGACCAAGGAACCAATTGAAAGGTGCATCAATAAAAGCGCGAGTCTCCTTGGACTAAGGGATTCGATAGGCGTCGTGTAGCAGTAGTGCAGGAGGTTAGGCAAAAACGTTTCAGAAGGGTCGATATTGAACCTATAGAATGCGGTTAGTATCTTAAACGGGCTAGAAGGCGAAAGAATTTTCGCGTACTGCCAAAGAGCATTGTTTCTTGCTTCCTGACAGATTCTAAGGGCCTCCTCCCTGGGAGGTAATGCATCACGGATGCGCTGACGAATGCTGATATCCACGGCCCATGGGAAAGGAAACGTTGCACTAAGTTGCAGTATAGTCGAAGGAACTTCAGGGGGAGAGGTTTCTTCAATTGCAAAATCTGTGATTGGGCGTGAACCCTCTGCGTAGGGAGGCTGAGAATTTAGTGTTAAGGCTACAACGGATTGTTGCAGGTCGTTCTCTCTTCCGTCTGTCATGGACATAGGGTTCAGCGGATTGTTGATGCCATAAAGCTCCTGCGAAGTTTTGATCTTCAAAAGTTCCGGCGAGAGAAGAGGATGTGGTCGGTTGGACGATTTACTTTGGAGGGATTCCAAGGCATCCTCGAGTTGACGCACTCGATCACTAAGTTGAAAAATCTTGTCATGAAGTTGCTCTGTGTTCGCGAGGATGAACCTATCGAATTATCTCTGGTCAGCCCTTTATCTCAATGCAGAGGAAATCGAATCATAAAGGTACCTGCTTCCTCGACCGGATGTTAGTGCACCTGCTTGCCAAACATCAGCCACGATTACAAATATCGAATCAAGCGGAAGAATCAGAACCGTCGGGACAAAGACTTCCGCAGCCTCGTTTTTTGCATGACTAGGACGATTATCATCGACAACGCACCATGAAAAGAGAAAGTAAATACCTACCTGGCATGGAAAAACACGATCGCACTGAAAGGGAATACAATTTTGAGATGATAATTATACAAGAGCCATCTCTTTACACACCTTCAACTTCAGCCTGTTGATATGGCGTCCACAGTAATGAGAAGCATTGCCCAAATAAATCAGATGGACTGCTGATAAATTACAGGTGTAACCACAAACCTTCGACATTCTTTGCATGACAACTTTCTGTTTCCTCTGTCCTCTGGTCTACCTTTGGACGAGTCTAGTCCTCCAGGGGAGGTTGTGAGCTGGTTGGTGACGAAAGGGTGCTGCGGCTCCTCCATGGGTGGTAACCTAGGATATTGAAAGGCCTGCCCCTCCAAAAATGACGTGTTCCTGGCACGCTTACTTGGTCGAGACGCTGACAGATTATCCATGGCGATAATAAGGACAAGTTTAGTTGGGATGGTCACTTCAAGACTCAAAAAACAACAAGAGGATATGGGTGGAAAGCAAGCAGCAGTGGTGGGCGAAGCAATAGAAGGGAGTTGATTAGGGTTAAGAACTCTCCTACAGACGCTTGACCCGTGACTTCCGGACCACTTCAAAGAGTTCTAGACGCTGCTTTCTTCGACATGCAGGCAGTTATTGGAGACTGAGCTTAATACTTAGGGTTTAAACATTGGCAATACAGTCGGCATATCCAAGTCAAGAGACGTTCTGCAAGTTGGCCAAGGAGAGAGGTTGAAACATTGAATGTACAGTATAAAAATTGCATCGTCCAGCACGCAACAATGAAGCAGGCCGATGTTTTTGCAGACTCGTCGAAAAAGCAGTTTAGTAGTCAAGCTTTCAGGGTCGTGGTCAGATCAAAGCCTGTTCCAAAGCCTAAAGTCTTGTTATTCAATGTTTGTCATAGGTTTTCCTTTGTCAAAGCTGCAAGAGTCAGATCAAACAGAACCTGTTCTTTGACATTTGTCAGAAACTTAAAATCACGTAGAAGTAATGAAAAAAGAGTATGCGAATTTTATTCTCCATGATGGGGTTATTAAAGATATTGCAATACATACAGCGACAAAACACAGACGCTATGGTCAGTCCATGGTAATCAGTATAGTGATACAACAAGCAGAAGGGAGACAGTTTTACAAAGCAGTTAAATCAGAAACAAGAAATTTGTCGATATGAGGCTTGTTGTTGTAATATAATATAATATAGATGCATCCATCTTTCACTTAGAAGAACTCCAACAAACCCTGACCTGGATTTGACGTTAACGCCCCCAGTTCGAAGTTGATTGTCTCCATCGACAGCTTTGAGGAAGATGGTGTAGGGAAATGCGGGATTGTATGACCATTGGCAGGTAATACTCGTTGTTGGTAAATCCCTGTTCCATGTGGCTGCTGCGACCCATGCAAGGGAGACGGAATAGAGGTCTGGGCCGGTGAAGTAAACCCTGTTGTCGGTGAACCAGAACTCGGAGGACTGCATCCTATTCCATAGCCTGAGTGAGGGGCGGGCGATCCACGTGTCGAGGTAGGGAACGGAATCACCATAGGGGCATCCCTGGGTAACACAGGGGGAGACTGCATCGGGATATTGGGAGGTGGACTCCACATATGAGAGGGCGGACAAGCCTTAGTCACTGGACCCGAACACTGACAAGGCTTGCGCAAAGGAAATAGTGACTTCGCTCGCTCATGGACCTCGACAATGCATTGGGCAAGACTTCGGTGTGATCGAGTGAAGGAATCCGACTGAAGCTGCTGTGGTTGTTGATAGGGACTATACGGTTGCGCATCCGTATGATTCCCAGTGTTATCGGACTCAAAGGAAACGTCATCCGTAATATGCCTGAGTACAATTGTAGGTATCTCTTGCCCGTTGGACCAACGGTTATAAATATCGTTTGTCTTGTCGATCATCGCTTCCAATACGGGCTGAGAAAATCAGCGACTCAACGTAAGCACTTTACCGCTGTGGATGGCGGAGAGTACGCAAATAACTCACAAAGGCTTGATCAGCACGAGGGGAGGTCTCTCGTGCGGCTTTGAACAGCTGCCTTGTCCGCTCTAATTCTTGCAGAGCTGCAGGTGAGAGACACGTAAATGGTGCTCGAGAAACGAGCAAGCATAGAGCAACCTGAGTGCCAAAAATAGTCAGCAATGTCCAAGTATTATTAGACTTCAGTCCCCCAATACTTCGCACACCCACGTTGGTGTATTCTCCTCCATTTCCGACGTGGGAACGGGGGGGATTGTGAAAAAGCGATTACTCACCGCGGCGGAAAAAGCGTTAGAAAGATATCCCAGAATTCTGGCGGCAAGCGGTCCTTCGTGCGTATATAATTCCTGAACTGTGGCAATCATGCGCGAGGCGCTTAAGAAGACCGCCACAACAGATGGAGCATACTTGTGACGTCTGTTGAAGGCTTCCTCAGGACCACTTAATGCTTTGGTGAAGAATTGACGGTGAAGTTGTAGAAGAACTGCGACAACACAATCAGCAAATGCAATGTTTTAATCCTGGACATTTCTTACCAGCCTCTAAAGAGGTTGAGACAGATGCCCGTTGAAGGGCGAGCGCCTTGGTTGTTCTCTCTGTGCTCCTGAGGGCAGGTGGGATTGGCAAGTCACGAATGTTTTTGTCCAGGTCCAGGACGGTATCATAGTCAATCGTTGGACGAGATATAGCGTCGAGCACTGGTGCCAGACATTTCTCATAGCACGTATGCTTCCATTCCTGGTCTTTGTCACCCATGAATGATTTAAATAGAGCTAGATCGCAGGCACGGATTCACTCACAATGATGCTGGCTTTCTAATGGATGGCACCCATCATCCGGGACGTAGGATGGCCGTTGTACATCCATGTAATTCACACTAAGGGAAGGTGGCCGGCCCGCGGATAATGACTATGGAAAGAGTTCAGAAGATATATCCAAAACAGATAATTAGTAATGGTGCATCCACTCACCAGACGTGCATCTAGGTAAAGCAACTCCCAAAATAAAGCACGACGTTTCTCAACATCTTCTGGGATTACTTTGGATTTCCCATTGCGGTCTGTGAAGTAGTTGTTCGGTGAGACTTCTGAAGGCTGGCTAGGACTCGGTGAGAAGACATACGAAGTCCAATCTAAATTACAAAGACGTTTAGAAAAAGAATGTCATTTAGCATGCGCAGAGCTAAAAGGATAAAAAAAGAACTTACGCTTTGAGCAAGTTTAGCCGTCAGACCCATGAGACCCCATGCATACGCAGATGCCTTTTTCTTATCAGAAAAGACCAAAAGGTACCAAATCTCATAGAAAAGTGCAGTCACAGTCTCCACGTTAGTGTCTTCCATGACAGGGATTTCGCATAAGCATGCACGTGCAAGTTGGTGGTATTTCTCCGCATCCGGATGCTCTGGAGTGCGCCTCAGGTCAACCAGACACCCAACAGCCATGATCATAAAGAATAATCCCAGATGACGTGGAGAAAGAGATGTTGTAGGTGAGGTGTAGCAATGATAGGCAAGGTTAGGATAAAACGTTGAGGTTGGATGTGGATTGTATTGCCACAGTGCGTTTTGGCGAGCTTGTTCCCAAAGGTAATCTGCTTCTTCACGGGATGGCATATTACTTCGGATGAATTCTCGCAGTGGGACGTTTACACCTGTCGAAGCTGGGTCTGCCAAAGGGAAACAGTGACTCAATCGAGCGACCTCCGCTGCGAAATGACTTTCTGGAGAATTCTCTCTGACGATCTGTGGAATTTTTACATGAGCGAACACCTACAGAACAACCAACAATAGATCAGCACACTTACCGGCGCAGAGTTAGGGGCCACATGCTCCACCTCCATAGCTGTATCCTCACTGGAACCGCGTTCGCCCTGATCCATGTGATGAGCACCGTTTTCATGGTTTGCTTTGGCCTGGTTAGAGTTGCGATCCTCGCCAGTATGAGCTTGTGTTCCACTGTAGAGGCCCATGGTGCTTTTGATTGTGAGTAAATCCGGTTGCATCAAGGGGTGAACATGTTCAGGATCAGGGGTGTGCTCTTTGTGAAGGGATTGCAAAGCATCTTCCAGACTGCGGATACGCTCACTCATTTCCTGAATCTTGCTGTGAAGCTGCTCAGTATTGGCAAGGATGAATCGAGTCCCTTTTCCGGACACGAGCACGCCTGCAGAATGCGTCATCGTAAATGACAGCGGCGCATTACGATGAGTTGTCAGATAAGGAGCAGCAAGCAACGTAAAGCTCACCATCGGGACATATTTCAGCACACCCACGTTTCTGCATGCCAAATGCTACGGTGAGCAGCGAGGACCATAAAGGCCAAGAAGTTCAAACCTTGCAGGATGCACAGGGAAAGTTGCGATCGCACTGTAATTTTGTTAAGGTGTGGGTTATTTACACGGCAGGGAAAATTGTCTACAGCAAACACACACCTTCAATTTGAGTCTGGGAGCATAAGGAACAGGAGGAGTGGCTGCTTAAACTTGCGGCACAGTCAAGTTTTAGCATAATAAGCTTACCGTCGACACTCGCAGCAAGATAAAGGCGCCTTCAAGACAAGAATCAAGGGTACAGAGTAAGATATGCGAAGCACAAGCGATGCAGGGTAGAGTTGAAAGCCGAACTTTACGAACCTTTTTGCCGCCTGGTTTCTTTGAAGTTATTCCATCCGCAATGAAAATGTGGTCAAGGGGCGCGGCGTTATTGAACTGGGCATCCTCGGCTTTCGAAGAGGATGTAGTTGACTTTCGAGCTCGCTTTAGAGGTCGTTGAAGCGAAGGGTTGTCGGTGTGGAAGTCCATCTCAGCGGGAGCCATAAAGGATGGCCAAACTGCGTGGAATTCGGAGAGGGGCCTTAGGTGGCAGGAGGATAACTGGAGATCAGAAAGGGGCTTCCTATAGGGAAAGCAACGTACATATACCAGTCCGACAGATCAGGAAATGTCAGATATGCCTCGGCATCATCTGAAGAAGGCCACCCAATGGCAATGCGAGCACAGATCTCGCTCTGTGACAGGAGGCTGTATTAGTCCAGAGAAAATGGAGCTGTTGGTCAAGAGGTCCTGGGAAATGCGAGTATAGTGTTGCAATATGGAATGGGCTGGGTTGCGGGAAAAGCCCTCCTTCCGTGTGCAAGCATCCCAGAGTGCCAGCTTGAGTAGCTAGTGTTCTCCCACCCCCTGTCAGCAAGGATCTCCACTTTTCGTATGACATGTCGTCTCTAAAAATAACGCTTCCTATCATTGCGGCCGCCAAGGAGCAACACGAATGCATGAGTAAACCTTTAAAGCAAGATGTCAGCAATATATGGTTACCAAGCTTAGTTTTTCTAGCCAATTGGTCTTAGAGTGTATTAGAATAGGGCGACTAAGGTTGAGCGACCTCTGTAAGAGATCGGCACTTGTCATTCCACAACTACGCGTTGTGAACGAAAATTTGGACTTGTCTGGACTGTGGACGGATAAGGTTCAGCGACCACGAGCATATGATCACATTCATGTGCGATGGTGCATCATGGAAACATACTTACATTGAGTTGTTGATGAGATGAGCATCAATAGAGCCTGTGGTCGGAGATGTCTCGGACACGAAATAACATCCATATGTCATCACCTTCTTCCGTTGACACTTCTCGACTGAATAGTATGACCGATGTAAGAAAGTGCCGACGAGTATATAGCCAGACTGCTATGAAGACCTCGCTGCCTGCGCGAAGAGTCTAAGCTGACAGGCATCAGCGCAGTTGGACGCTTCTGGAACTTAGTGACAAGGGAAAAAAGCCACCGCTGAACTGAAGAATACGTTTCGGGGGTGAAAACTTTCCTGAGTTCTTGATGAAACTCAAATTAGTGGACCATGCCAGATTGCCACAGGCGGATAAAAAAAGACACGAACTGCTCATTCAAGTTCCCAGATGGCATTGATGGAAAGGTAGAAGACAATTACAACCAATTCCCCGTTGAGATTGCAAGATAAACTCTACCAGCAGACAACACAGATTCAACGATGTAAGTCTAAATATCCTTTTGAGTGGTGCTAGAATGTGGGATGACCAGAGCAGAGGATGGATTCAAGTTGTTTTTTGCGAGGAGGTCTGGAAAACACGGACTTGCACGTGATCGGAAAGGTCCCTCACAGTGTGCCATCATTCTCATTTTCATCCTTTTCACAACCTTTTCATTGTCAATCCACTTTTAGTGTAGCTATGTAATTGCAATTATTGACGTATCAGGTATTAATATATTCATTTCTACACAAATACGTGTTTGAAACCCGTCCGTCCTTCAGCAAATTATTTGGGAAGAACTTGGCGCTCGAATTGCAAAGATAATTCATTGTTCAATGGTGCTGATATTTTTCCGAGAACAACCGATGAATTAAAATAGCTGAACAGTGCCTGGGGAAGTCTGGTATCCTCCTTTACAAAAGTGATATTCAGCTGGGGAACCATTTGTAAATTGTGCCCCTGGTGCCTGATCGGACGGCCAAGGGCATTTAGCGCCCATCCATGAACCTTGTTGTCTTTCGTTATATCACAGGATAGCACTAAGCAGTATGACTTATACTTGCTCATAACACTCGGTCATTTTAATTACCTGTAGTAATGTTAAAAGTAGTAGTGCATGATGTGTCTTATTTTTACTGACCGTCCACGATTCAATTTATTTGGCGAGGTGTTTCACCATGATTTATATAATTATCGTAAGCCCGGTATGCGCTTCCTATTCCTATCAATGCATATTTAGTCTTCTATGCACTATGGTTAAGAGCGAACAAGTTTTCTTCTGTTGTGTGACTTGCCCGGCGGGCGCCTGGAATAAACCACATAACTTCCCATGATCTTTACTAGTACTAGGAATCCAGAATTATCTCATAATGCCTGTAGTCGCTAATTGCAAGAAAAATCAGAACCCGTTTCCGTTCGAACCTTCGAGACATGATATCAGTGATTGGCTCACTTGCAATCGATTCGGACCTTTTTTTAATTGCTAGTGGATGTGTCCTACCTTGAAGTTTATTTAGAACTTTGGATTGTTTCCGGGTAAGAGAATATCCACTTTTTTACTCTTGTCAACTCAACATATACAGCCTGAACCATGGGAATTGATCATTCAATAACAAAACATTGTTTCCATCACCAACTCTGTCCCACTGTAGGTCTTCCTCTGTTATGACCATAGCCATTTCCTGTAATATCTTACCAGGCCCTTAGCCGTTTTCCCCATTTCAACGACAACCATCAATCAATTGTTTTGAAGCTCTGAAAGTTATCCGTCTCAAAAGGAACGATGCCCGGTGACATCGGAGGACACTTTTTATCGCTTACACTCTCATGCGCCAGTTTTTTCTATTATAGTAACAGGCTCCCAAGCACCTGTCAAGCACCCTGAGCGAATATGTTGCTTCAGTTTGGCGCAACTCGAATTCTCAGCTTATGATGTATCTCTGATAACCGTTGATGACCAATATATAAACCTCTGCACGAAAAGATCAATGGACTCTGTGCACACTATCAATGTAATGATAATGATATATACTGACCAGGGTAAACAAGATTAGGTGAAGCACTCTTAACTCAAGTAAGCTGTACATTCGAAAAATGGTCAATGTTCCAAGGAGCTCGTAGCCCGGTTAAATCGTACCCGTACACAAGAGTTTCGGTACCCAAGACGGAGCCACGAGGGGGCCTTATTGCCCGAAGGGAGATTGAACGGTTCACCATGTCAAATGGATGGCAGTTCGACGTTGGCTTTGACACGGCCACTGTCGCGCAGTACCGCTTATCGGCGAAACGGCTTTACCCCACATAATCGGGTTTCATTAACAAAGTCGACTTTAAAGCATTGGTGCACTTGTCGTCAACAAGCGGTTAGGCTTGCTTTACCCATGGACTCGGGTGCGGAGCGCTGGCCCTTGAAAAGGAAATCTGACTTCCTCTTTCGATGCAATCCCGCAAGATGCGGAGGGACGCTGAATATTTTTTCGTGTAGTATTCATGGCATAGATATAGAAAATATCCAATAGATACCTTGTCAGCGTCGCAATAGCCAAGAACATATTCCCAACTTCGCCGTTTTCCGGGTGGCCAGGTGGGGCGCATGCGACCTACCTCCATCCATCGCCAACCAAACGCCGATAGATGTTGGATCATACCCATAAGCCGATATTTATCTCACATATCATTACAATTAGTAAGGATGACTGATATAAGAATTCGACGTCATATCGGTCGCTTTCCATTTTCGCTGTTGCCACTGGCATAACTTATGGCGCGACATCGGACTCGGATTAATTGGAAGGCGTTAGGAATCCTGCGCGAACATAATGTGGTCTTACAGTGCTGTGACTCTGGGTACACTGTTTTTCTACTTGTGCCCTCATCATCTCAAGCGAATATAATATTGCACAAGGGTGCCCATTCATGTTCGCGCAAGACAAACCAATGGGGCTCTTGTCGAAAATGTCGGCACATCTCCTTCAGTTGCCGACATATGTAGAAAATTTATGTCACTGACAAGCTTTAGCCTCTTATTAGCATTTTAGCCTTCGACGAAAACTCAAATTGAAACACTGCCTTCATTGACAAGCCTCCAGCCCCTGTGCCGAAAACCATCCTCGGCGCGCTTAATTGGAACGCGTTTGTCACATCCCGTGATGCTGAGTCACCCATCAGTCACATTGTCATCTTGGTGTGGCGTGACAACCAATGCGCGTTGTGGTTTGACTTGAACGCGATTGGTCCTCTTCCACGAGCGCTTAGGGTCCATCTCCAACTGCATCTCCTTGAGGACTCATCACGCTAATTATACTTCTCGGGAATGTCGACGTCTCTAGCACAGGTCTTAACATATGAACCGTACTATACCATTGCCTATCCTTGTCAACCCGCTGGCCGCTCTTCAGACCCAAATCAATCTACCACCGTGAAACCACCCCCGTGGACACAATGGACACAGGCTCAGGAGAAGATGTTATCTAACGACTACCCATTTGAAATACACGCAACGGATCCAGAAGATTATCTCTACAGGTCCTACCTACAATGGCTATGGCTTCCAGAGGTACGCCTGCCTTCATCCTCATTCATATTTCAGATAACTAAATCAATAACAACTAGTCCATCATGCCTCTTAAACTCTTCGTTCGGGCTTTGCGGCACCTCCAAATCCCAGGGCCTTCATCCGAGCTTACAGAACCCCATCCCTTGCACACCTTCCTTGAACCCATTCTATTGACAACGCGACGTACCAGCTCAAAGTACCACACAGAACTCCTGCGGGTACTCGTAGGTGGATTCAATGAGGAAGCCGATATGGAAGAAGCTATGATGTGGTTCGCAGCGGGTTATGAACCTCATAATTCATCCAAAGGGAAAGAGAAAGAGAAAGAAATGATGGAAGAGGATGATGGGCCATGGAAAGATTCAGCATGGAGGGACAATTATATGCGGAAAATGGAAAGGCGGGAGTGAGTCAAGTCGTTCTCCAATTCCAGTCAAGTTCAGACTAACGTATCTGCAGAACATTGATTCAGATTCTTTTATACATGTTTAAATTAAGTCTACCTGGACCAGCACCTGTGGATCCTTCATCGACTCAACCCAAGAAACGAAAACGGTCACCTAGTCGAGGCAGAAAGTCATCAAGAAAATGGTCGCCCAGTCGGGTTCTCGATGAACCAGTGTTGACAGCAGAAGATCATCTCGAATCCTTCATGGACAAACTATCCATGTGGCAGTTAATGGGGAATTTAGAATCGCATTCCATCTCAGAACCTGTCGACACCTTGTCTGGTGGATTTGTCAATGGAACATCGGCCACATCGTCCAGTACCCATAAAGAGGACAAGCCAAGGGATTGGGCACAAAAATTTGCTGAAGACATCGTTGAGAAAGAGTACGTCTTCAAACATTTTTCTTCACTTGAAAATCACTTAGTTTCCTATAGGTTTAAGGATAAACTTCCGGAACTATGTGCACTCCTTCGCTCCAAGGTCTTTCCCGTGTCCGTTTTCTCGGAAGAAGAGCTCACAGAGCCCGAAGTCAACCCTCCAAAACCTGCGAAAGCTGCCCCAGCATCTGAAAGGCCGCCCAAACCCTCTCTATCGAGACAGCCATCTATGTCACTTCAGAAACAGCCTGGAATCAATGGCAATCCTCGTGCTCTATCCCGAGCACCTTCTAATGCAAGCCTTGCCTCACATCGGGCATTATCCCGCGCACCGTCCAGATCCCGTGTTCCTTCACCCTTGCCCTTCGACAACGACGTCCAAATGGCAGACGATACGTCAAGTCAAGTACCTACAAAATCAGCATCTTCACTCCCTGCTGGTCGCACACGTTCGCTCTCCCTATCACAATCTCTGGCTCAGGAACAGCGTGATAGAGAACGTGGTACAACTCTCCATGCCCCAAGTAATGCCCGCAAACGGGCGGTGCTGACGAGAGAAATCAGCATGTCACGGTCATTTAAGCGGAAAGCTTCTGGGATACTCGGAGAGAGTCAAGGAGATGGTGTAACTGCTGTCAAGCGGGATACCAAAGAAAAGCAAGAGGCGATCGCACGGGAGAAGGAGAAAGAGCGAAAGAAGCGCGAGCTGGAGGTGGGTGTTACCCTCGTTGAGGAGACGCCTGTCAAGAGGCCTAGGTTGGAACCAACTCGGCCGGAACGTGAACAGAACTCTGCGACATTGAAGCCTCTGAAGGCCCTGGATTTGTCTGCAGCGATGCCACGTCCTGCTGGGGCTGCAGAATCAAGTTCTCGGTTACAACTCCCTGTACAAACCACCTCAAGGTCACTGACCAAATCGAAATCGCCATCACCAGCCAAGTCCCCGTCGCCATCACCCCCACACTCCCCTTCTCCTCCTGCCCGCCAGTCACGTTCACGGGATATTTCACCAGATATTTTCCTGCCACCCTCATCACCTCCATCTCAGACATCATCACAACCCCCCACACAGGATTTGTTCTCAGGAAACGAGTCTCCTCTCACCGATTACTCGTCGTCTGAGGATGAGGAAGTCCCGCTTCAGAAAGCAGCCACTAACAAGGCTCTGAGTAGGGTTAAAACAAAGAGTTTCAAGGGTACGGTACCTGATGATGACGATGACGATGAATGGACGATTCAGTCTTCCCCTGACATTTCGCTGCTCAACCCGAAGACTGGGAAGAGTACCAAGATAACGAGTCTGAAGCTCTTGGGCCCCCGTCCATCGCCTTTGAAGGGAAAATCTACCACGGCCAGTGAATTAATGGATGTGGATCGAGAAGATGACGAAGAGGAAGTGGAAACCCAGATTGCGGGTGATGGAACTACGACAGAAGCCGAATTGTCAGCGGACAGTGCGACGACGTCGAAGAGCAAAACCAAGGGTAAACCAAAGCGTGGTGGGGCTACATATACAACGAAAAGGAAAGGCGGCAAATCTCAAGATGGAGGCGACACTGAAAAAAGAAAAAGCCGGACACCTAGCCTGTTGGACGCTCAATCTCAAGGCTCTTCTTCAAGGAACCCAAGCCCGTCATTGCGAGTCGAGGTGGTAATCACCAGTCCCAAAAAGCCTACAGCAAAGCGAGGTAAAAGGAAGTAAAATTGCCACGATCTTTCTGCATCTATTCCAAGGATTTTTGTCGACTTTTCTTGATATTTAAACGATTCTCTGTAGCCTCTATCTGTCGCTGTCTATACCCAACTGTACCCCTAACCTATAAATGATGACGTCATAACCAGAAGCTGCTGATGTGAGACTATTACCAACCTCGTCGTTGTTCCTAAACCACTACCAGTGCCACCCTTCAAGATCCAGCTATTGGATTTAGACGTCGTGGTCGATAATATGTTCGTCCAGATCGTGTCGATTTCTGTAACTCATCGTGAATATTGAAGTTTTGTTCTTATCAGCAGTGCTACAGTGAGGTCGTAAATTGGACGGATCCGGAAGAATTTGGTAGTAGCAGCAATGATTCGAGTAACGATAGGCGGGCATCTTCTGGCAGAATCCGATGAAACGAAGGTGGTGGAGGGAAATCACTACTTCCCAGCCACCTCTGTGCGGATGTCGCTTCTTACACATTCTGATACCTCTTCGGTGTGTCCATGGAAAGGGTACGCCAGCACTTGCTGAACGATAAGATTTTTGACTAAACTATTGATTATAATTGTGATAGTACTGCAGCCTACTACGACGGTGTAGTGGATGGTAATCGAATTAAGGATATTGCTTGGTGAGTATCTGATGACGGCAGATACGCACGCACGAACAGACACTGATGATGCGCAGGTATTATCCCAATGTTATCACCGAGAGGGCTAAGCCTATAGAAGGATATGTCGCTTTTTACAAGGCAAGCATGTGTGCCTTTATTTCTTCTGACAGTTGCTTGACTAGTAATCCAGAACAAGGTGACCATCGAAGACACTAGCGAGTCGGAAACTTGAACTTGATCAGCAAGCAATATCAATGCATTGTAAAGTCATCAAATATACAGGAATTAATTATTGATTGATGAAATTGCATTTATATATATGAAATAGAATTTATTCCTTTCTCTATTTAACTTGTTAGAGTGGCGTCTAGGGCGTAGAACCGTGGTAGGGTCTCACCGTCCAGCTGAATGCGGGCGCTGATGGCGTTGATGCGCACTTACCATTTCGGGTGATGTCAAGACCCCGTGTACCAGGCACCCCATCAGGTCCCCACGATCGCATAAATAAACGGCAGTGGTTCCACGGCTCCTCTCATTCCCTGAACATCATGTCGTCTGATTTATCCCAGGTCTTCACAAAGGTATCGGCCTTTTCTCTAGCAGGAGTTCTCGGTGTGGGCACTGTTGCGTACCTTGCTTCAAAGGCTTTTTTGCCCAAAAACGCGCGCTGGCAAGATCGTTATACATTCATATGGCTGGTATGAACAGTTTTATTAACTGTGCTTTAAATGTGGTTTATTGCTGGAATATTGACGACATAATAACTTTTTGTAGGCATTCGATGCTCTCATTCACTTCAGCTTTGAAGGCTCATTCCTCTGGCTCTCTGTCTTCGGAAGACAGGTGAACACCTCCGTCGGCCCATTTGCTGAAATGTGTACGTTTCAACACACTTTCACGACCAATCTCACGCGTTTTTAACGACATTTTTGCTCTTATAGGGAGAGAATATGCAGCAGCAGATTTCAGATGGGGTGTTTCAGACCCAACTGTCGTATCACTTGAACTTTTGACCGTGTTGGGCGCTGGACCACTTTGTTGCTATATCCTAAAACAACTCGTCAATGACGATCCTGCGCGTCATTATTGGATCATCGTACTGAGTACTGCTGAGTTATACGGAGGGTGAGTCTAACCTTATTTCTGTCCAAAAGCACTCTCATTAACGATTAATGTCTTTTTTCAGATGGATGACTTTCTGCCCAGAATGGCTTACCGGCAGCCCTAACCTTAACACTTCCAATGCTCTACACCTCTGGGTCTACCTCTTCGTGAGTTCTGTGTCTTGACAATTAATAATCGTCCGATTGCTGAATACAAAATTCGCCTTTGTGTTCTTTAGTTCATGAACATTATGTGAGTTCAACCAGAACCAGGTGTAGAAAAGAAAATATCTAATTTATTTTTCTAACAGCTGGGTCATAATCCCCTTCGGCCTCATGTACGACTCTTACAGTCACATCGCTGGCTCTTTGCGCGCTCAACAACGTCTCGCGAGGTCAAAAAAGGCCTAATGCAAACCTGAACGGGAAGCATGCAAAATATGGACTTGATTACACATCGTCTATTTCCTATCTACGCCTGCTGGATACTTGTCTTTGCACATTTGATACCCTGACTGTGTTGTGTAGTTGATGCTTAATTATTCGGTTTTCAGGATTCAAACATCAATGCCTTCATCTTAGGTTGAACACGCTTTTGCACCAAACGAAGTTGGTAATTGAAAAATGACACTATACTAGAACAAGAGGACTACAATACTGGGTTGCTAGGATACAGTAATACGACACAAATAGCTGGGCTATATGAGAAGAAGAAGACGAGACGAGAACATCAAGGTGAGTTTCCCCAACACTTGACGAACTCATCGCTTCATCACTCATATAGTCAGCGTGATAGTAGGTAATGACTGACAGACACAAATGAAAGAATGCAAGAGAGAGAGAGAGAGAGATAAACGATTGGCGTTCCCGGGAGTAGCGGGTGTGGTGGGTCGATTATTAATCCGATACACTTGTTGCGGCGCATACTTATTAATTAATGCACATTGGCAGAGACGGTGGGCCCTGCGGCGCAGGAGGGCGAAATTATCGTGTGGAACACTGGTGCGGGACCGATGACTGGCATGCTGGACCACTATTATCATAAGAACAGGCTAGGCAATGGTCGTGATTTAAGCGTGGATCTTGAATTTGGGGGACTTGTTGCCCTGGAGAGTTAAGAGTGTCAGAACGAAAGGTCGAAGGGAGAAATCAAAAAGGTACGCACGGAGTCACCAAATACTGTTCAAACAACAAAACAAAAGTTGTTAACACCAGAGCTATTTTTACAGTTCGAAGAATGAAACTTACAGACGACGAAGTAATCACTGCGCTCGGGAATGTTCTTGGGGAGAGTGAACTCCACGGATCCAGTGTTGATGGGGAAGCCGGATGCCAAAGGGTGCTCTGCATCACACCAAAACTTATCAGAAAACGCCCTTGTCAAAAGTGCCCATAAAATCAAACTCACCGACATCGAGGTTCTCACTGCCATTCTTCATGTGTCCGAGGAGGAGAACACCAGTGTTGGCGTTCTTTTGGACGGGGAGTCCAGCGGTGTCTGTTCAATGCCCGCATCAGCTTTCCGCTTTGCACAAACCAGACAAAAAATGGAATAGGCTGCTTACTCCACTTGACAATCTGATGGGTACCTGCGCGCCATGCTTCAGCAGCCGTGGGTGACGTGATGGGCGGGCTGAAGACGATGAGCTCCTGGGGTGCATTAATGGGGGCGGCGCTGGTAAGCGAAGCTGTGGCGAGGAGGACAGAGGCGATGAAAGAGGTGAACAACATTTTTATGTGTTTATGAAGTAGTAAGTTTTTGCTGGTTGTTGAAAGGTTTTGGATACAGAAAACTAGATAAAAGACGAGAACTGGTGCGTTTGGTTCGACGGTTGGTCGGCGATTGAGATTGCTGTGAAGCGAGTGCTGGGAGCAGATAATAGAAATAAAGGGAAATAAGGAATAATACTAAGAAAGGGAGTAGGATGGGGAATGGCGATACCCTCGACCACGCTTTATATCTCCCAACACCGACCAATGCAACACATATTTTGAAACCCTCCACGGTCATAGATCAAGAAGCACCCATGGTCCCCGCCAAAACAGCCTTCATACATCCCACTTCTTTGCTCTTCTTTCAATTTACTTAGTTATATCCTCCGTTTCCGCTCAGATGCGATACGAGAACCGAAGCGCAGAAGATGCTTGTTTTGAGCTCGTCTTGGAGTGGAGAGCCTCAGAGAAAGATTAGATTACCAAATTAGCTCCTTCTCTGATTGGTTTGTACACAGCACGAGGCTTGTATTCCCGATCTCAACGCGTCTGGGTTACGATTCGAGACCCGTCGCAGAGCGTTCGTAGGCGTTTTATTGACTTCGAAAAATGTCATCGAGTGAACGGGAAGGAGTAAGACATGGCAGGACAGCCATAATATCCATCGGATATTGAAGCGAAGGAGGCTACTCGATATCTCGAAACATTAATACTTTGCGAATCTACACTCGAAATTACGCTTGGGGCGGCGTCTGCAGAACTCGAAAACACCCCCTTCCCACCCAAGCGCCGCTTACGCTCACAATAGCAGCCAATCATCCAAATCATCATCATCGACCGTGATCGCCTCGTGGCTCGCGCTTCGATCCAGGATCTTGTCATATCTCAACCTTCAGTCGGACGGATGTAAACTCTGCGGCTTTTAGTGTTTAAAGCCAGTTCTTGACACCCGTTGCCACCTCCTCGAGTGGTGTTGAGCTTGAAAAATAACAAGAGACAAGTAAAGCAATGTCCCCGGTCAAATTTAAATCGAAGGCCCTGTCGAACTACCTGTCCCTTGTTTACCTTATCGAGGAGCACCGCTATTTTAGCCTTTGGTAAACGACGATGAGACGGCGGCGTCAGGAGTGGATCTACCCCTGAACAAAGGCTGTTTTGGTTCTGTGCTAACGTAACTTCGGGGGTCCAATTCCCCCTTCACTGGATATTTGAGCTTCGAGCTCCACCCCATCTCAGCTCCACAGTTCTTAGGAGTTTATGCGTTAAATCTCCATTAGCCAGATTACTGTGTATGTAGGTACGATATAATGCATTTCACCTGCCATTCTTTATATGGAGGCGTCTTGCATGTGGTGGATAACCCCTGGGTGAATAATTCGAATAGCTCGCTATTAAATAGTTTACGCCTGTATGATAGCAGTATTGGCGTTATATGAGCTTATGCGCTAGTACAAGGGTGACAGAGCACAATCAAGCGTTCATCTGTCATTCTGAGTGTACCGGCGGCTACGTCGTACACGATTCAAGTTTTCATTTGGGTATATGGAACGTTGAAGTCGAAGTCCGAGGCCTAAGACCACATGAAAGAGAGGAAGAAATAAAATGGTATTAAAAAGTGGTAATTATTCTACGCTATCTACTTCAAATCCTTGAACAAGCGCCGGATATTAGACACTCAGTGTCTCACAAAATCATACAAAATGACAAAGAATACAGCAAAACTATTTTCGAATCGAAAATACGGGACTACGATTTTTGGTATCGTGCAGGACTGTAAGGGAATCGTGAGCGTCAGCCAAGGAAAACTTAATGACTGCATGCTTTTGATCCTACGATTGAATCCTGCTGCACTCACAAGTTACGAAGTAATCGTGGTTGTGAGGCTCAACCTTTGGGCATTCGAAATCGATAAAGCCCTTCTTCATCTCAAAGTCAGTTACCAATGGGTTTTCTTTAGCATTCGAGCATCGTTGACAACATCGTCGAAAGAAATCGAAACGGGGCAGAGAAAATGGACAAGAGACCGATCAGCATCCTAGAAAGACGGTGGATGCAGTCGAGAAACCATACCAATATCCAGATATTCCTCTCCACTTCCAGACTTCACAGAGCCTAAAAGAAGGGTAGCAGTCCGGTTCATCCCCGATGAGGCGCCGGCTTTCTCGTAAACGTCTTCGGTTGTCCTTTATTGTCGATAAATCCCAAAGAGATCAAGGTATGGCGTTCGCATAAGAAAAGGGATCCAAAGCGACGATTCGAATGGCGCGGCAAAGAACCAATCAGTGAGAATGGAAAGAAGTGGCACAGCATAATAAACGCACCACGTAACGACTACATCGGAGCCCACAGTCCACACGGTGCTATTGGTGGGATTGGTGATCTTCGGCACGTCGCTGTTTTTGGAGCTTGAAGCGCTAGCTCCTCGGCCTACGAGCCGGAATCCTCGAGCGAATGGAATATCCCATGCAGTCATTCTCCTGCTCATAGTATAACACGGAAGACAAAGCCCATTTACCAGACCGAGATGAAGCAAGAATAGAGACACAAAGAAAATCGGAAAGGTTAGAGTGTGACTTAAGAACATAATGTCCAGCAAATCTGTTCTTTATGGAGTGATTGTAGGGTGTTACGACTAATAAATAGAGGTGAGCGAGGTGGGTCTGGTGTATACAATGAATGCGAGCCTTGACAATAATCAATGTCGGAATTTAGTTTTCATCATATATGTCTCAGCCAATATCACCCTGTTTTACTTGGTAAATAGGAGTTTTTCGTTCGAGTTGATACTACTCTTAGTTGAGACATTGATGGACACCTGGACACAGGAGATGCAAAAGTAAGTTTACACGAGAGTTACAAGTTAGAATTTGGATGGTAAATGTTCAGACACTTAAGGACCCAATCAATTATTGTGAGTGGCTGCCAGCGCGGGCAATAGGATCCTGGATGAGAAGCGATCTGGAAGGAAGGGGTCGAATGTGTAATGATTCCCACGACGGGTTTCACCAAGCGCCGAGAAACAGGAAAGAAAAGGCAGCGAAAGTTGCAAAATGGCGTTTTAATTTATATCCGAACACATTGAAAGGTGCGAAAGTGGATAAATAGGATATAGTATGGCTCTTGTTTGGCATAAATCTCCTCGTCTACTCTATTATACCCACTTCGTAATGGACTTCGACATCATTCCGAGCGATTAAGGCCTCCAACGGCCTACGGAGAATGTCCTTCATGTCCTTGCCATATCCTTTCTCTTCAATAACAGTCTCTAAATTTGCTCCATCCTTCTGGGTAATTCCAAGTCTAAACGTGAACGACGCCCGTTTGAGGTGAGGAAAATTGGAATTTATCGCCAACATGTCACCCAACTCTTTCCATTCGTTATAGCTAGCGAAATCCCACCAATCTCTGATACCTTCAAGCGATTCATGAGCGACAAGCTCAAACGAGCGAATGAAGTTGTAGGTCTTGAATTCAGAGAGAACTTCCTGAAGGTGTTGTAAGCTAGCATCAGTCTTCGCGTCTGCGTGGATCTCGAGGTGCATGTCGGTCAGAGATAGCAGGGAATCCTTCATGAGTTGGGAGAGCTCGTTCCAATCAAAGATGTCCTCAAATGTTTGTACTACGGGTCCATTATTTATAAGCGACTGTGGCAGCGGAGGCGAATGTTCGTTGAGAATGACCCACCAGACAGTGATATTTTTTGCAAGATGCAAAAACGAGGCAGGCTCTCATGAGGGGTATCTATCGTCAAGGATGTTACTGCTGGGAAAATACTCGAGTCCGGGATCATTCCTGGGCGCAATAGCTGAGAATGACCATACGCGCCTGATACATTCAAAGACGTGAGACAAGGAAATGTGAGGGGAAATGGTGGGTTGTCATTGGTGGAATCGAGATACTGAAGTGCCATTGTTTCAAGATTAGGGCACAGGTAAAATAGACGCAGCTGTAGACCAGATACGAATTTGGCTGTTAGATTCCTGAGCGTGAAATGAACCTTCTTAGCCAGCAGAGAGGGAAAAGAAGTTGTAAAGTCTGAAACAATACAGCTCCTAATGTTGAGGGTTACCAGCTGCGTGGAAGAAAGGATGGATAAGAGGGGAACATCTGCAACGCCCCCCAACGAAATGGTCGTGAGCTGGTTTGTTGAAAGATATCGATCTAACAGGTAGCACCACCCAAAACGTCCAGTGGCGATATTGTCACGGTATAACTCTAGCATCGTCACGAATTTTATGGCGAGTATGTGGACCTTGGGCAGTTCAAAAAGGAGTGATAACACGGCATCGTCCTCGTCTCCTTCAGATACGGGCATGCCTGTCTGATCGATGCATTCGCGGTGAAGTTGATCTGGTGAATAAAGTTAGCAATACTGGGATTTTTCCTGATAATGTTAGCCAATCGGTTGTTCCTCTCCATTGATTTGGGGTGCGATGATAGAGGCCCAAGTTCGACCTCTTTAAATATATATGAACGACAGAGCAGAACCCATGACCTGGCTACCAAGGAGCATGCTCTCAGGTTGGTCAGCCGTGTAGGGTTGTTCCCTGCAGCAAGGTTCTCGAATATGAGATCAAGTAATTCTGGTGGAATCTCTCGCTCTATAGTCAGCGCTTCCTTTGAAGTTGTTGACATGGTGGACGCTGGTTTGGCACTAACTGGACTCTGATATGAGTGGAAGATGTTGACAAGAGGTAAGTTACATTTTGGTTATGTTTACATGCCTGAGTGCAGGTTCAATATTCTCACACTGGTGGGGACATGAAGCGATGCCATACCTGGATGAACGTTGAACTATCAATAGAGGAAACATAAAATATGGAAGACACAAAAGCACACAAAAGCAGCTGAAATCACGGTGTGGAACATAGTTTTTCTAATGAGGTTGTACACGTATCTGCATAAGAATTAATACATATGTCCGAAAGTGGATGTCATAACATCTCCATTGTAGTGTACCACAACGCCCTGCCTACCTATCAAACCCTCCAGCGCGCCTGCGAGAATGTTTTTAACATCAGAGCAGCCATTCTCTGAAAGTATGTTTGATATATTAGCGTAATCTTCGTCGGTGCACTCCAAAACAAGGGAAAACGATGCGTTCTTCAAATTGGGAAAGTCAGAAGCTGAAGAAAGCACGTCGCTCAACCCCTTCCATGCAGCCTGTGAGGTATCCCACCAGCTCTGTGGCCTCATCAACCACTCTTGCAGCTTGATTTTAAAGGATTGAAGGACATTGTCTCCCTTGCAGGAATCTAAAAGCTGCTGAAGGTTTCTGAGGATGGACTGGGCGTGTGTTTCAGTTCGGATGTCGAGACTCATATGAGCCAGATGGTGATGCGAATCGTTTACAAGTCGAGATATCTTGATCATGTTGGATTGAAAGTCAAAGCCCTCCTCATGATCATCTGTTGGTTCAAAAGTGTGAATGTCACCCAGGAGCCGTCACTAAGATCACAGAAACGAAGACATACAGACAAGGTTCAGGCGTTCCATGGTCTGAACTCGAGGAAAGTCCTGGGGTTCGAGAGGACAGTACACCTTGACCGACGTGACGGCAGGAAAGCCGAGAATTTCACCTGCGGCGGAAAGAGTTCCATCCCTCATATTCCAACCTTCAATAGATCCAATTTCCAGAGAGGTGAGATGCGGAAAGGCAATTGAAGCCTTGATACTGTCGCTTCCAATGAAGCCGACAGAATAAAGTTCCATGGTTCGAAGATTAGGACAAAGACTGAGCAGGCGTAACGGGATGCCAGCGACGCAGTTTGCTTTCAATATCTCTAATGCAAGTGGACCTTGCGTGAGCAACTGTGACATTGCATCGTCAAGGTCTGACTCGAGGTGACAAGAATCAACCTGCAAATCTGTCAGATGGGGGCAAGAAAGGATCGACAAGAGAGGGATGTCGTCGATTCCAGTCAGCGATATCTCTGCCAGCTGCTTCGTTGAGAGATACCAATCCAAGACATAACGCCATCCAAAATATAGGGTTCCAGGTTGGTAGCGCCCTTGTTCAGTTTCACTTGAAATGCTGAGTCGCCGTACGTTGGACATTTGGGAAAGGGTGAAAAATGGATCATCGAGTCCATCGGCTGCGGCTTTCTCATCAGGTGTCCAAAACGAACTGAAATGGATGTCGCGCAGGAATTTCGCAAACCCTTGATTTTGCTTGACTAATGCTGTCAATTGTTGATATCGATCCAGAAATCTATGTGGTCCGGACGAGCTTGTGCCAATTTCAACCTCCTTGAAAAGGTATGAACGACAGATCGGGACCCATGACCTCGCCACCAGTGAACAAGCCTTCAGGTCAGTCACGGAGGAGTTCTTGTCTTCACCAAGAAGGTCGATGATGAGTTGAATCAGCTCCATCGGAAGCCTTTCGCCTGCTGGCACACCATGCTCTAGGGGCGGTAGCATGTAAATTGTAAGGCTGTAACGAACAAGTTGAGGCGACAGCAAGCAATGCCAAGCATCCACTGGCATCGGTTTGACAAGTCTTCCCACGGCAGACACATGCTGGCTATCTGGCTTGGACATTGGACGTCAGTCAGTGTCAAAAATAAATATGGAAGATATAAAAGCAGCTAAAATTCTGGTGCAGAACAGGTTTTTGCCAGTGAGAAGGTATATATATATGCATAAGAATTACAGAGACCCAAAAGAATCATCAATCTCTCCATGATGATGCACTGCAACGCCCTTCCTACATATCAAACTTTCTAGCGGACCAGAGAGGATGTTCGTAATTTGTAAAGTCAGGACTCAACATTCTTGAAAAGGTATGAGCGTCGAGCGACAGACCGGGACCCATGACTTGGCCACTAGGGAGCAAGCTTTAAGGTCGCTCATGAACGAGTTGTTCCCTTCGCCAAGATGGTCAATAATGAGGTGAACGAGCTCCATTGGAAGTTTGTCGCCTGCTGACGCAACATGTTCCGGGGGAGCTAGCATGTAAGGCTGTAAAAAAATCAGAGAGTCGACAAGTTGCACTGGCAACAGCAAGCAAGCTATAAATTTGTAAAGTGAAATATTCTCACGACATTCACATATGAATCAGATCTGATATGAATTCGGACCCCCTGCAGTGTACTTCTTCGATAAGAAAAAGCCCTCCAAAGGTATTTTTGTCATCTAAAGAGCTAGAGACTTATGTATTCAAGAGAATTAATGAAATGTATAAACCGTATTGGTAATATACTAGTCCACACACATTGCCGTGGCTAGCCCACGGTTTCGAGCGCTTGTTTGCCAATACGAGGATGCGACTGTTTCTATCATCACTAAATAGTTGTACCGACGGAATTAATATCTACTTCGTAATACACTTCAACATCCTTCCTGTTCATCAAAGCCTCCAGGGGACCAGAGAGAATGCCTCTAAAATCATGACAGCCTTTTGTTTCAAGAGTGTCTGAAATGACGGTATCCTCTCCATCTGCAATTTCCAGAACAAGGAAGATCGACGTGTTCTTTAGATAGGGGAAGTCAGACGCTGAAGAAAATGTGTCGCCCAACCGTTTCCACGCGTCATGGGAGGCCTCTGGATCCCACCAATCTTTCAAGTCCGTTAACCACTCATTCAGGCTAATTTTAAAGGAAACGAGGACATTGTCTCTTCTGCAGGAAGAGAGAACTTCCTGAATGCCATCGAAAACGAGCTTTGCTTCTGACTCAGCCTCTATTTCAAGACATATATGAGTGAGGTGATGAAGGGAGTCGTTTACGAGTCGAGAGAGATCTTTCCAGACGAGTTCGTCGTCGGAAAGATTATCTATTGGCTCAGAAATGAGTATAGATATCAACGGGTTATTGAAATAAAGACGTACACGTCATGGTAAAGCGTTGCAAAGTACGAAATTGAGGAATGACATCCAAGGAACCCCGTAGCTTGACCGATGTGACAGTAGAGAAAACGACATCTTTATCGGTGCCTAAGCCTCCTCCCGCCTCCGAGTCCAAATTACCATCCTGATGAGAAACGCATTGAATGACCATGTCTCGAAGATTGGAACATAGACTGAACAAAGCGAACGAAAAGTTTGTGACCCATTCTGCTTTCAATGTCTCCAACACAAAACGAGGGCGGTCAGCGAGGGGTGTCGACAGGATTGCTTGCACGCCTGCGAGGTCGCAATCGTTTATCTCCAAAGATTTCAGTTGAGGGGAAGATAGGATTGTCAGAATAGGAACTTCGTTCATTCCAATGAGCGAAATTGTGGTAAGCTGCTGTGTTGAGAGATACCTATCCAAGATATGACGCCATCCAAAATATAGGGTTCCTGGTTGGTATTGTCGACATTTGTTTATGATAGTAATGTGGAGTCGTCGCACCTCCGACATCTGAGAGAGGGCGGAAAAGGGATCATCGAGTGACTTGACTACATCATGCTCATCAACTGTCGAACAGGTTGTGAACCGTATGTTCTGAATGAATTTTGCGATGTCTTGATTTTTCTTGATTAGTACTGCCAATTGCTGATATCGATCCATGGAGTGTGGTACGGAGAGACTTGGGCCAATCTCTATCTCTTTGAAAATGCATGAGCGACAGACAGAAGCCCATGATTTGGCAACCAGTGAGCAAGCTTTCAGATTGCTCACGAACGCGTCGTTATCCTCGACAAGAAGGTCGATGATGAGGTGAATGAGCTCCTTTGGAAGCTTTTCGCCTGTCAGTGGCACCGCATTTCTCGGTGTTGCTGGCATTTCATCAGAATATGAGATGCTTTTAATGACTTGTAATGTTGCGCTTTCAAGTTGGTTTCCTCGTCTCCATCAACTCCCTAATCTTCCCACGACACACCCGTATGGCGCCCCTCGGGCCTCTCGGAGTCCACAGCATTCAAAATCGACATAGTCTGTACTTATCTCATCAACAATTACTAGACATATCTCATGTATACTAACAGATTTTTTGGCCAATAAGTTCAGTTCAACGTCGCTAATATCAATTATGGTTGAACTTGTCATGCACCATGCCATGGCCAAACGCTCGGCTACAAATAACTTGAATAAATTTTAGACCCAGTATACAAATTGTTCAAACTGTATGACCTCTTCATAAACGTATGAAATTCTGGGCTAGTATAAGCAAAGAATTTTGAGATAAAGCAGCATTTGACGGCCTGATGCACTGGCAATGGGTTTGCCAGAATTCTATTAATAGTTTAAGCGCCCAGGAGCCTGGGACCTTTTGTCCCCTCACCATCTTCATCTTCTGGAATTTGACTGAAAACGTCAACTTTGTAATGGACTTCTATACCATTCCTTTCCGCTAAGGCCTCCATTTGCCTCTGCAGTATACCCCAAAAGTCTTCACGCCCTTTCTCTTCAAGAATGTTCCACAAAGCTTGTCCATTCCTTTCTGCGCATTTAATGCCTAGAAAGAAAGACGCCTGCTTGAGGCAAGGAACGCTTTCAGAGCAGAACCCCAACACGTGTATATCACCAGATCCCATCCGACCACGCTTTATACGATGATTAAAGCATTCATATTATCAAATTAGCGAATGGCATTCCGACTAGCGACATTAAAAAGTGCTTCTCGAAGTTGTCTCAAAGGCTTTCTAATAAAACATTGGCGGTCCGGATCCCATCTATGAGCAGCTTGAGCCTTGAGATGCCGGTGTTTGGGGGACAGGGAAAGAAGGGAGTCGTTCGAGAGGTCTGGGTGCTTGCTCCAATCAAATAGCTGGTCAAATATGTGAACTATCAATCAGATTCTATGAGTGAGATTAACCAATAAAAGGCCTGAAGGAAGGAGGACACATAGCTGAGCGACCAACTTTGCAGGGTGAAGAACCGAGGCGAGCGCTTGCGAGTAATATGGGTTGATATGAAGTACAGCTTACGTTTTGACTGCGTTTCAACATTCGGTATGTCAATACAGAGTCAATACATATATTGATCTCATCAAGAGCTAAAATTATGGTCCGAACATGTTTAAAATTTCAAGGTACAGCTATCTGAATGTAAAGTACAGAGATCAGTCAAAGAGTTCAATATCTCCAACGTGGTGCACTACAACGTCCTTCCTACATATCAAACTCTCCAGCGCATCAGAGAGAATATTCTGAAAGTCTTCCAATGTGAAGATGTTCAATATACCGATATATTTCTCATTGTAGCATTCCAAACAAAGGGAGAACGACGCGATCTTTAGTTTGGGGAAGTCGGAAGCTGAAGAAAGCGCGTCGCTCAACCCCTTCCACGCAGCTTGTGAGGTACCCCACCAACTTTCTGGCTCCATCAACCACTCTTGTAAATAAAGTTCAAAGTATTCAAGGACATTGGATCCCTTGCAAGAGGATAAAACTTGCTGGATGTTTCTGAAGGCGGACTCGGCCTCTGTTTCAGCATGTATGTCAAGACTTATATGAGTCAGATGATGGAGTGAGTCGTTTATGAGCCGAGACAGTTTGCTCCAGTCGATTTGATCTTTTTCATAATGATCTTCCTCATCTGTTGGTTCACAAGTGTGAGCGTCAACCATCACCAATAATACAGGAACAAAGACATACAGAAGAGAGTGAGACATTCCATAGTCTGAACGGGAGGAAGATTTTTGAGGGGACAATACACCTCGACCGACGTGACGGCAGGAAAGCCGAGATTTCCACCTGTCGCAGAAATAGTCCCATCTCTCAAATTCCAACCTTCAATGGACCCAATTTTTAGAGAGGTGAGACGCGGAAAGGCGATTGGAAACTTGATATTATCACTTCCAATGAAGCTCACAGAATAGAGACTCATGGTTCGAAGATTAGGACAAAGGCCGAGCAGGCTCAACGGGAAGCATTTGACAGAGCCTAGTTTCAATACCTCCAATGCAAGAGGATGACGTTGAGCGAGAATTTGCGACAGCAAATATTCACCGTCTGAGAGGCGAGAATAATCAACCTGCAAAGTTGTTAGATGGGGGGAAGAAAGGATCGGCAAGAGAGGAATGTCGTTGGTGCCTCTCAGCGAAAGTGATGTAAGCTGTCGTGTTGAGAGATACCAATCCAAGATATAACACCATCCAAAATGCGTGGTTTCAGGTTGGTAGCACTCTTCCGCTGCAATGGCGAGTCGTCGTACCTCAGACATCTGGGAAAGGGTGAAAGAAGGATTATCGAGGGGCTCAGCTTCAGCTTCATCATCAGCAGTGGCAATCGACGTGAATCGGATGTTCCGCAGGAATTTCGCAAACCCTTGATTTTGACTGACTAACGCTGTCAATTGCCGATATCGATCCAGAGGTTGATGTGGCTTTGAGATGCTTGAGCCAATCTCAACCTTCTTGAAAAGGTATAAACGGCAGATGGGGACCCATGACTTGGCCACTAGTGAGCAAGCCTTCAGGTCGGTCACGAAGGAGTTGTTGTTTTCAGCAAGAAGGTCAATGATGAGATGAATCAGCTCGATGGGAAGCCTTTTGGTGGCTGGCATAATATGCTCTGGGGCCGGTAGCATGTAAGGCTGTAAAGAACAATTGCAAGTTCTAAGCAAGTTCTAAGAGGGTGCCACTGGCACGATTATTCCCACGGCATATGCATAGTCGCCACCCAATTTCAAATTATTTAATGAAGGAGCAGTGAAGCGAAGCCCGTGCATGTGGCAAATCCGAGTCAAAAAGGACTAAATTCGAAGGTTGCTATCAACAATACTACTGCATATTCAGCATGGTAGTTACAATGAAGCAACAAAAATTTACAGTACACAGCCGATTAAGGCAGAAATCGAAGTAGGAGATGCGTAGCAAAACGATTCAGGCTTTGAATGAGACTTCAAATATAAATCTACACTTGCCAATCAGAAGGTAATGTCTACTTCATAATGCACCTCGACCTCTTCCCTGGCTATCAAAGCCTCCAGTGGACCAGAGAGAACGCTCCTAAAATCTGAACAACCCTTCCCTTTGAGAACTTCTGACATAAGGCTTTCGTCTGACTCGTCTCCATTGGCACATCCTATTTCGAGGGAAATCGACGCCTTCCTCAAACATGGAAAGTCGGAGGCTGAGGAAAGTGTGTTGCCCAACTGTGTCCATGCGTTCTCGGACGTGTCCCACCAGTCCTCTACATCCCCCAACGACTCATGTAGTTCAAGTTCGAAGGAGCGAATGACGTTTACTCCGTTGTGTGGGGACAAGACTTTCTGAATACTTTCGAGGATGGGCTCGGCGTCTTCTTCAGCGTGTATTGCGAGCTGTAAATGAGTCAAATGAGGGAGGGAGTCATTGACGAGCTGAGAGAGCTCGCTCCAGTCGAATGCATAGTCGCTGCCGTCATCTAGTAGTTCAAGCCAGTAAGTATCAGTAAAATGTACGGGAATAAAAACATACAGATGAGCGACAGTGATTGTAAGGTCCGGAATCGAGGAAACTTGCTCTCGAGGGGACAAAGAACTTTGAAAGACGTGACGGCAGGAAAAACCGTATGTCCATCAGCCACACAATGAGTCCCCTCGCTCAAATCCCATCCATCAATCGATCCAACCTCGAGAGAAGCAAGACGTGGAAAGGCGGGTAAAGCTAATTCGTTGGTGTTATTGCTCCCAGTGAAGGCGACAGAATAAAGATCCATGACGCGAAGGCGAGTGCAAAGGCCAAGCAAGCTGGATGAGAAGCCTGTGATAAAGTGTGCTTTTAAATTTTCCAATGCAAAGGATGAATGTTGAGAGCGCAAATCCAACGACGATTCCTCCACAGTACTGGCGAGGTAACACCCAGTAATGTTTAAAGTCGTTAGCTGTGGGGCTAAGAGTATAGATAGGATAGGAACCTCGTCGATTCCAGTCAATGAGATTGTTGTAAGCTGCTTTGTTGACAGATACCAATCCAATAGATAGCACCAGCCAAAGTATGCAGTTCCAGTCTGATATCGCTTTCGTCCACCTTCAATGGTAATGTCAAGGCTTCGTACCTCAGATGTCTGAGAAATAACGGGGAAATGGTTGTCGAGCGATTCGACTGAAGCGATGTCAACATCACCAACGGTAAGAATCGTTATGAACTGGATACTTCGAATGAATTTTGCGATAGTTTGATTTTGCTTGATTAATGCTGCTAATTGCTTATATCGATCCATAGAGTGTGGCTCAATTGCACTTGAAACAATGTGGACCTCCTTGAAAAGGTACGCGCGACAGACCGGAACCCACGATCTGGCCACCAGCGAGCAAGCTTTCAGGTCAGTCACGAACGACTGGCTGTCGTCACGGAGGTGGCCAATAATGAGGTCAATCAGTTCCATTGGAACCTGATTGCATGATTGCACCGTGTGCTTTGGCGACTCTGGCATGCTGGCTTGGAACTAAGAGATTCGCAGCACACAACAACTTGAACTTGCAATACTAGCAACGTTTCATCAATTTCAGGCCCTCTGTCTCGAACCTTCCCACGGTGTCCTGATGGTTGCGACCACTGTCGGCGCTAGAATCCACAAATCGTCTCCCATTCTCGTCTGTTACAATATTTTCCTTCAGTTATTATTCTGCATATTCAGCGTGTTATAAGTCCTGTGGAGTTAGAACCATGAAAAATCAAATTTTTTACCCTCCCAGGTCAACCTCTTTGACGAACCGGCACCCACACTTGGCCACCAGATAGTAGCATGTATGTATATCTGCTAGAATCTCGTTTGATATAGCAAGATACTCGAAAATAGGATGAAAAATCTCGGATGGGATCACTCGCTGCCTCGAGACACTTTTGTTCTCCTCTAATGTTGACATAATGGGCAGACAAAATTGTTGGGTATTCCTTCGCCCAACAATTAGCAGTACTTGTACCAATTCCCATGGTGCTATTATGCTGCCCTGCTCACAGTAAGAAAACCCATCGATCGTATATATAATGTGCGATCTGGAAGCAAAAATAAAAAACAATCTTGTGTTTGATTCATTGACTTGGGGTTGCTCGCTCTCCATAATGCTAGCTGCACACTGACACACAACCCCAAGGGCGTAAAAAAATCAATCAGTCAACCATAAAATAAACAAGAAAAATAGAAAAAGAGTGCCGTGCGTGTGGCATATCAAAAAGGATTGGATTTGAAGGGTTACGGTATCGCCAACGCTACTGCATAATAAGCATAGGAGATACCACGATGAAAACAAAATTTACAATGCATAGCTATTTAAGGCATAGTAGGAAATGGGTAGCAAAATGATGATGGCTTTGAATGAGACGTCGACCATAAATCTACTTTCCAATCAGAAAACCTGAGTGATGACTACTTCATAATGCACCTCGACGTCCTCCCTGGCTACCAAAGCCTCCAGTGGACGAGCCAGAACGCTCGTAACATTTGGACAACCTTTCACTTCGAGAACATCCGGAAGATTATCATCGTCATCTTCACATTCTATTTCCAGATAAATCGACACCTTCCTTAAGGATGAGAAGTCAGAGACTGAGGAAAGTGTGTTGCCCAACTGTGTCCATGCGTCAGAGGACGTGTCCCACCAGTTCTCTAACTCCCCACACTCATATAGCTTGAGCTCGAAGGAGCGAAGGACATTTACTCCTTTGTAGGGAGACAAGACCTCCTGAATACTTTCGAGTATGGGCTCGGCGTCTTCTTCAGTGTGTATTTCAAGGTGTAAATGAGTCAAATGACGGAGGGAGTCATTGACGAACTGAGAAAGCTCGCTCCAGTCGAATGTATAGTTGCTGGTGTAGTCTTGTGGTTCAAGGCAGTAAGTATCAGCAAATTTTACGGGAATAAAAACATACAGATGAGCGACAATGATTGTAAGGTCCGGAATCGAGGAAACTTGCTCCCGAGGGGACAACGAAGTTTGAAAGACGTGACGGCAGGAAAAGCCATAGGCTCATCAGCCACACAATGAGTCTCCTCGCTCAAATCCCATCCTTTAAAACCTCGAGAGAAGCAAGACGCGGAAAGGCGGGTAAAGCTAATTCGTTGGTGTTATTGCTCCCAGTGAAGGCGACAGAATAAAGATCCATGACGCGAAGGCGAGTGCAAAAACATAACAAGGTGAATGAGAAGCTCGTGATATAACGTGCCTTCAACTTCTCCAATGTGAAGGGTGGGTGTTGAGAGCGTAAATCCGACAACGATTCCTCCACGCCAGCGAGGCGGCAGTCAGCAATATTTAAAGTCGTTAGCTGTGGGGACAAGAGTATCGATAAAATGGGAACCTCGTCGATTCCAGTCAATGAGATTGATGTAAGCTGCTTTGTTGACAGATACCAATCCAATAGATAGCACCAGCCAACGTATGCGGTTCCAGTCTGATATCGTCCACCTTGTTTCATAATGTCAAGGCTTCTTACCTCAGACATCTGAGAAATAACAGGGAAAGGGTTATCAAGCGATTCGACTGAAGCGATGTCGGCGTCATCAAAGGTAGGAGGGACTCCTTGAACCGTCCTGAACCGGATCTTTCGAATGAATTTCGCGATGCTTTGATTTTGCTTAATCAATGCCGCTAATCGTTGATACCAATCCATTGATATACTTGAACCAATGTAGATCGCCTGGAAAAGGTATGAATGACAGACTGGAACCCATAATTTGGCCACCAGCGAGCAAGCTTTCAGGTCAGTTATTGGCGGGTGCCACTCGTCGTTGTAAATGTCGTCATAGAGGTGGCCAATGATGAGGTCAATCAGTTCCATTGGAAGCTCATTGCATGATCCCACCGTATGGTTTGGTGAGTCTGGCGCTGGCATGTTGGGGGAGAACTAAGAGATTTGTGGCTCAGAACAACTTGAACTTACAAATTTGCAAGTCCCTCTGTCTCAAATCTTGCCACAGACTACGGTATCCCGATGTGTGCGACCCTCGAATCCACGCGCGCATCGTCTGATTCGTCTCCCATTCTCCCTGCATTCTCCTCTCTATCACCAGTCTGATTCACCATAATTTTCTTCAAGACTTATCTTGACGTATTCTCCTTTAATTACTCATCGACATATTCAGCACGTTATATATACAGTAGAGTTAAGACCAAGAAAAATAAACTCCACAATCAAATTCGATACCCTCCCTTACCATCAAACCTCCCAACGGCACATAAAGTATGCTGTGCGCATCTGCGAAACCCTTCTCCGCCAGAATAGCCCTCTCATTCTCATCACTTTCACCACAAGTCACAAGACATACATCAAGGTGAAACGAGGTCTTCATGAGGTGAGGGAAATCATTGTCCGAAGACAGCGCATCTCCAAGCGCATTCCATGCACGGGAACACGGGTCCCACCAGTCGTCTAGATCGTTTACGTGTTCGAAAATATCGAGTTCCAGTGTTTGAATAGCGTTGCAGCCCTTTACTGCGGACAGGGCGTCTATCAGGTTGTTAAGGCCGGGCTCAGCCTGCATTTCTGTTCGAATTTGGAGGCAAATGTGGGTCAAGTAGCGCATGGAGTCATATAGAAGCTGCGAAGCCTCGTTCCAACCGGTCCAAAATACATATTCTTCAACTATACATCCAAAATGTCAGTTACATAGCTGAGGTATAGTGCTTCAGAGAACATATCATACATTCGAGTTCCAGAAATTGAACGGTTCGGAACCGAGGGAATCGTTCGAGAGGTGCGTGGATTTGGATCGATTCGACGGCTGGAAAGACCATTCCAGCCCGAGTCTTTTCTAGCATCTTCAATCGCTGATCCAGGCCATATACGCGCTCCATTTGCAAGTTGATAAGTTTGGGAAAACAAAATGAGAAGGGTGTCTGAACTTGAACTTCGCCATCAGTTTCGATGAAGTTGACGGATATCAGCTTCAACGTTTGAATGCCAGAAGACAGTTCGGAGGAATCAGCTGTTGCAGTATCTAGAATCTGACAATTGCTGATGCTCAAGGCTGCCAGGTGCGGTAATGATAGGATGGAAAAGAGGGGAACATTCTTGATGCCATCTAAAATAATGTCTGTAAGCTGTTTAGTCAATAGATATCTTTCCAAGAGTGAGCGCCATCCAAAATTCTGGACTCCAGAACGGTAGGGTGCTTGTCCGTTACGAACGTGAATATGGAGTATCTGTGCCTGCGACAAGCCAAAAAGATCGGAGAAAAAACTGTTGGGAACCTCCTCGAGATCGCTGTCTGTGCTTGTGAAAGAGGTGAATTTGATCTTCCGGATGAAATAAATGGTATTTGGCCGATCTTTGAGAATCGCCGCCAATCGTCGACTTCTATTCAGAGACTCGGAAGGCAGGTAAAAGGAGGGCGGTCCAAGTTCAACCTCTCTGAAGAGGTATGGGCGACAGTTTGCAACCCAAGACTTGGCTACCAACGAGCATGCCTTCATGTCTTCCAGAAAACCCTCGTTATCTACAGCCATAAATTCGAAAATAAGATGAAATATTTCTGCTGGCATCACCTCGTCTGTTTCAGGAGAGTGTATTTCCCCTGGGGTTGCTGACATGATGGAATAAAGAAAGAATGGCAGTGAGGTTTATCATCAATTTCACCTCACGAATCAACTGGGGAGTGGTCTTCTCACACGATACCAAATGGTGTCGTAAGCCTGAGATTGATCACCTTACAGCTGGCCAAATACAAAGCCCAAATGACTTGAACCAATAAAGGTACTACGACAAAGAGGGGAAATACTACCTAAATTATAAATACATAAACTACCGTAAAGCTAGGACACGTCAATGTAGACATCATAATCTATTTCGATTCCCTCCCTTGCCATCAAGTTCTCCAACGGCTCGCAAAGGATGCTCCGTTCGTCCTCGTAACCCCTCTCTTCGCGAATGGTGTCCACATCTTTACCACTACCATCAGGAGCCCCAATATTTATATCGAGGGAAAAAGTCGTCTTTTTCAACGAAGGAAAATCAGAAGCTGAAGAGAGTGTATCTCCAAGGGCTTTCCAAGATTGAGCAGACATATCCCACCAACATTCTAGATCTCCTAGATTTTCAGCAAATATGAGCTCAAATGTGCGGATAACATTGCGGCCCCTGCACTGGAGCAGTGTATCTCGAAGGTTGGAAAGAACAGGTTCGGCATGAACAGATGCTTGGATCTCGAGACGTATATGAGTCAAGTGACGGAGGGACCCCAGTATCAGCTGCGAGACCTCGTTCCAACGTGCAAAAACGTATTCATCGAGTGTAAATTTTCGAGGAAGGAGATCAGACATGTTAATAGAGAACGATAAAAAAACTTATAAAAGAGAGCGTACATTCAAGATCCAACCTACGCAAAGTGCGGAACTGAGGGAAACTCGAGTCGACATTGGGGCTGCGAATGACGACTGATGTGACAGCAGGAAAGGTCGGCTGTTTATTCTCGGCGGTCAGTTGCCTGTCCCAACCACGAACACGTTCGATGCCCAAGTGAGTAAGATTGGGGAAGGAAAAGGTAAATGGTAGCTCCGTTTCGCTGTCAATTTCCACAAAGGTGATGTTGTTGAGGTTCATTGTCTGAAGACCAGAGCAGAGGCCAATCAAGGGCAACGTCAAGTTGGTGGTGTGCTCGACTTTCAAATTCTTCACTGTGAAGCAAGGGTTCTTGCCTACAATAGAAGGCAGCGAAGATGCTGGCATGTCCGAAACATGACAATAGACGATGCTAAGATCTTCCAGCCGCGAGGAAGAGAGAATGGAGAGTAACGGAACATCTCGAATACCATCCAACGAAATCGTGGTAAGCTGGTTCGCCGCTACGTATCTGTCCAAGAGGGATCGCCATCCAAATGCCTGGACTCCAGAACGATACGGTACGGGCTCTTCATTGTCAAAATCGTAAGTCATATGAAGACGGAGAGCCTGCGCCTGCGACATTCCAAAAAGAACAGACAACGAGTCATCGTCAACTTCTTCTAGGTCGTTGTCCGAGGCTGCGAAGGAGCTAAACTTGATGTGTCTAACCAAGTTAGCAATATCGGGATGGTCTTTGAGGATAGCCGCCAGGCGTCGGCTTCGATCCAGAGAACGCGGGTTTAAGGGATGCGGTCCGAGTTCGACCTCCTTAAAGAGGTAAGAGCGACAAACTGGAACCCATGACTTGGCCACCAACGAACATGCCTGTACGTCTGCTAGAAAACTTTCGTTTTCTATCGCAAGATATCCGAAAATATGATGAAACATCTCCGGTGGGATCACTTGCTGTCCTTGGAGTCTCTTTCCCCCCTCTAACTTGAACGGTGCTGACATGACGGGCAGAGAAAATCGTTGAGCACTCCTTTGCCCAAAAATTCGCAGTACTTATACCAAATTGCCATGATACTGATTTTCTCACATTGATAGAAATCGATGGATGATGCAGCTGGCTGTGCGACCAAGAAATGAAAAAATGAATTGGACGTTTAGTTCATTAGCAAGTCACCACATAAACATCAAACGATAACATAACATACCTCTACCTCAAAAGTCCCAATGACTCGACGCTGGGTGAGAAACCAACACATAAGTAACCCCGAGTGCGGTAAATATGTTATATTCAAACCAAAATCTCAATACATACACATACGCGCGCAGGAGTCTCGTCAAAGAAGGCAAAGAAAGGAAAATGAATCAGTCAACCGGAACATAATCAAGAAAGTGAAAAAGAGTCCACGGACAAGCATAAGCGGCGATAGCAAGTGGTTGATAACACGATGAGCGGATGGGGTTCTGTGAAGCATTGCGTGAGGGAGTACAAAGTTGCGGAACGAGGACGAGGACAAGGAAAAATCAGATGTGATCAGGGGATGTTACACGTGTATGATGATGATGATTTTTGAAGTAAAAGGTCAGAGAGAACGCGGAGTTGGAGGCGTTTTTTGAGGTGACACCAAGTTCAGACAAAAGAAAAAAAAATGTTGTCAAATGAATCATATAAAAAACCTCGAGAAAAAAAACAATGAAGCATATAAAAGAGAGAGAGAGAGAGAACACAAAGAAACACTAGCAGCCTGTCAATGTAACTGAAAAGTAGGAGTAAAAAAGGAAATGCGAGCAAGTTTTTGTTACATACACATACGAGTTATTTTATTGCGATGATGGAAAAAGGTGAACCTTAGAAACGATGATAGTGGGAGTTGCTCCAATCCATCAGTCGTTTACAAGTTAGTTGGCGATAATATTGAGATGATAAAGAAAAGAATGAAGAAAAGAGAAATATATATATAGCGAGAATGACAATGATGATGACGATTAGGTTGGATTGAACGGGGAAAGCGTAATGAGAGGATAAGGGGGTGTCATAAGGATGGATGTGAATGGAAAGGATGTCCGCATGGATCAAGTCTAATATGAGAGGTAAAAAAAGACACAGTATAAAGAATGAGGAGTGCACCGATAAAAGAACAAATGAAGTCGATGAGTAACCATTAACATGGAATGAGATGAGTGAATTGTTAAAGAATAAAAAAGAAAAAGGTAAAGGACAGAGCATCATGTAACAGTCAGAGATTTTAACTCTTGTACAAGCCGCTAAAAATTAAAACGCAATCAGCACACTTCAATCTCCCAACCAAACAAAAAAGAACAAACCTCAGCCTCAACCAACAACAACTCAGGATTCTTCGCCATATCCTGCTGACTCTGTCCCAGCTTAATCCCATACTCCAACAACTGCCTCATATAATAAGGATTAATCACAGTCTCATCAGACTTCAACAAATCCTTCAACACGGGCGGCTCCGGCTCAGGAGCAGCACCAGGCGCAGCGCTCTCCTCCCCAAGCCAACTATGCCCCAACAACTCAGGGATCGTCGCCCTCTCCTTTGGCGTCCGGCACAAGCAGCTCTTCATGCTCATAATCACATCCTTCCGCACCTTCACCTTCAGATGATCCAGCTTCTTCGGCGGATCCACACGTCCATCCGCAGACGTCGAGTTTCGGGGCGATGGCATCGTCGGTGTCGCATACTCCGCAAACTCGATGACGTGGGTCAAGTCGGGAATAGCCTTCATCTTTTGGTATACCGACAGATGCTGGAAAGGCGGGTGACCGTACACCATCTGGTAGAGGATGCATCCAAGGGACCAAACATCCGAAGGTCGTCCGACTTTAAGTCGACGCATACCCTCAGGTAGTTCAATAGCCTCAGGACTCATATAATTGACAGTCCCAATCTACAACAACCAAAAGCCATAAGCAACAAAACAAATTAAGAAAAAAAATAAAAACCATACCTGATGGTCCCTCTGAATATTAGTCGTATCATTCGCAATCGCATTCGCAATCCCAAAATCAATCAACTTCAACTGTCCCCGCACAAGCACAAAATTAGCAGGCTTCAAATCCGAATGCACAATCTTCTCCTCATGGATAACATGCACGGCCTGAAGCATCTGCTGCCAATAATACGCAACCCACACCATATTCACAGGCTCCTTCATCTGCTCCTGAAGCAACCTCGCAAGGTCAATTTCTCCACACTCCATCACAAGCAACAGATGACCCTTCCCACCCCCGGGCCCAGTCTTGAGCTCGCTGTCAATGAGCCGGATGATCCTGTTGTTCCCCTCCAATCGCTTCAACAACTTGATCTCGTTGATGTACCCGTTCATTGTCTCGGGATCTGTCTTGTCGAGTGATACGCGTTTAATAGCGTACAACTCATTGGCGTGGTTTAGGACACGGAATACGCGCGACGATCCTCCTTTTCCAATCATATCAAGGCGAGCATAAGCCTTCTTGTTGACCTGAATCACACAGTTAGCGACGGCTAATACGAAAAACAATAATAATAATGACATACCACAATATGTCGATTCAGCTGCGCCTGAGGCGGCGCAGGTGCATTCACAGTCGTTGGCGTCGGCGCGACAATCGCAGGTTGCACATGCTGTTGCTGTTGGAGATGCGCAGGATTCTGGATGGAAAGTTGAGGAGGCTGCCTCCTCTCTCGCTCCTTCTCCCTCTCAGCTCTCTCAGCCTGCTCCTGCTGCTCCCTCTCTCGCTCCCTCTCCCTCTCCTTCTCCCTTTCACGTTCACGTTCTGCAGCATAATCATACTCTTCCTCCACTTTCTCAACGTTCCCCCATGATTTAGCACCTGGTCCCGCACTAGCCTCGCGGAGTGATGAGCCATTCGTTATAGGTTCAGGCGCCGTTGGGCTCCGACGATGCTTTGCAACCTCTTTCGCAATCTTACTTGCAGCTGGCGGTGATGGCCCTTTGGGCGCGGAAGGAGAAAGCCGCCCTTTCGCAGTTGGCGGAGATAGTCGTCCCTTGGAAGTGGGGGGTGATAGGCGGCCTTTCGATGGGGGAGAAACACGTCCTCGAGAAGCAGCTGTTGAGGGTGGTGAATGTCTACCGGCTACCCGGGAGGACAAGGGAGGAGAGCCTCTATTGTGCTCCACCACCGTTGGCGACCCAACACTGGACGACGGTGGAACAAAGCTGCGCAACGTATCAGAATCCCGTCGTCGGTGTCCATACACCGTTCTCGACGCCTGGAAATGCTGGTTATGGGTCGGAGAAGGAGACCCTCGCATACCATATTGATCATCACGACCTACTCAACGTTGAGCCCAAGTTTGATTGCCACGAAAATGAAAACCAACTTACGTTCAACTTCGTCTGTTTGCGTGCGGACTCCTGATGTAAAATTTTTTAGTTTAAAGTTAGCCGCCAATTTAAAAAAGAAGCTTACTCTTGAGGTCTGACCGGCCACCAGAATCATGACGTTCTCTTGGCTCAGCAAGGACTCGACGAGCACCAGCAGTATTATCGTTGTTCATACCTAAAACGTGCATTGTGTTGAAATCATAGTTTTTACATGAAAGGAAAAAACGTTCTTACCCTGACTTGTCCCTGGACGCGAATTAGGATTACGGTATGGTTGCTGCAATTGCAGCTGATAATCGTCATTGTCTACAAGGCATCAGCACAAAGTAAATAAACCAAGTCCAAAGGTACTCACTAAGTGCATCACTCAAACTAGCTGAACGTCTAGGACGTGACGCTCCTGACTGTGAGAGTGCAGCATTGCTGCTGAGACCCGATGGGGCGCGTGTCCTAGACGCGGCCATGTGGGAACCGGATGGAATGGATCCTACAGCAGGCTCCACATCGATGGGCTCATCCTCTGGCTCTGTGTCGTCTCCAGGAAGTGGAATATCATAAGGGTGTTCTCCTTCGCTCATGTCGCCCTCTGAAATACGATCAAAGCCAGTGTTGACCCCTGTTGTGCCACCGTACTTTGAGGCTGAAACCGACTTCATAACACGACCAGGTCGAGTGGGGCCGGAAATGATTTTTAAATGAGGGTTTCGTTGAGCCAATTGAAGTTCAGCAAGGGGTCTTGAACCCGCGCCGCTCGTGCTGCTAGTTCCATACAAAGACCGACTTGTGCCGAGTCTCGAGGAGGACACAGATCGGCTTGCCAAAGGGGGTGAATTGCGGTTCTTTTGAGAAAGAGAGACAGCTTGAGGATGAGGGTAATCATCACTCTCGCTGATGTTCTCCTTCTCTTCTTGAAGGCCGTAGTGATGACCGTCGAGCGTGGGTCTCGCCCGTGAAGAAGCGAGACCTTCATGACGGTCTTTACTCTCTTCCATGGTGATCCGACGTGGTACTGTACGTGGTTTTGACAAGGATGAAGCTGTTGGGGCGAGGTATGATGGTGTGCTTGAGCTCGCGGGGCCAGACGCGACGCGTTGGAAAGATCGAGCTGGGTGTTTCTCCTGAGTGACAGCTGATGTTGAGGTACCTACACCATTGCCAGAGAGGACTGGAAACGCGCTTTCTGAGCGTGACAATGATATTCTAGGTATGGGTGATTCTGGTAGGTCGGGTGATGGTGACTTTGGTGCTGGCGGTGGGTCTAGTGCTTCTTCACTGGGCGTCGACGGCGATGAATGGTTCGATTTTGCTGAAGAACCTTTTGAAAGTCGTACGAAATTTCCAGCTTCATCGAAGATATAATCGAAGGACAAGTCATCGATTATTGATGATTCGTCAGAGTTTGGAGTACCAGACTTTGGAGTCATTCTTGGGTCGTTGGGAGTATGTGGTGGCGAGGTTGAAGGACTCGCGGACATTGTGGATGGTGGTGGTAAGAGACAAAGAGAGAGCAAACGAAAACAACGACGAAAGCAAAGACGAAAGCGTTAAAGACAAAGCAATTCAACACAAAAAAAAAAATAGAAATATCAACGAAAGAATCAACCACAATTCTAACAACCACGATGCAATAAATGACCCCGAAAAATATCCATTTATAGTAATATAATCACTCGGGGTCTTGCCTCATTGCACTCAACGCGATCACGAGACAAACACGCCCTTGACTTTTTCTCACAATCTATACAAAATTCAACAACTGCCGCTCAAATCTTATCATCGGCATCTACAACGTGTTCTATACGCGAGTGTCTGGGCTACAAAACATATGGTTGACCTAACTGCTGTCGTTAGCATCATCTTTCCGTTTTTTCTTTTTTGATTTGGTGCTCGAGTCATGATGGTCTTCGGTGGCCGAGTCGTCGTGTTTTGAAGATTTATGTTTCTTCTTTTTGGACTTGTCTTTTTTCCGCTTTTCATCCTCTGAAAGGTGCTTTTTACTCTTCTTTTTCTCCTCCTTGACCTCTTCCTCCTCTTCGTCCTTTCTCTTCTTTTTCTTATCCTTGACCTCCTCTTCATCGTCCCCCTTTTTCTTCTTTTTCTTCTCTGCAACGCCCTCCTCGTCATCCTTCAATTTACCCTTCTTCTTCTCCTCCTTTTCCCGTCTCCTCTCCTTCTTCCTCCTCTTCTTCTCCCTCTTCTCAACATCACTCTCACTCTCGTCCCTCTCCTTCCTCTTCTTCTTCTTCTCCTTCCTTCCAACCTCCTTCTCAACCTCAACATCAACAACAACCCTCCCTCCCCCAACCTCAATCTCAACATGCTCTTTAACCTTCACCTTCCCCCCCTCCCCAGGATCAACCTTCATCGCACTCTCCAATATC
>NHTK01006072.1:0-57602 GCA_002938355.1 Panaeolus cyanescens | reverse complement strand
TCTTTCTTGCAGCATGTGTTAAGCTAGCTGCTGGCCAACACCCCCCTTTTTCATATAGGTCTCGTTGAGACTGTTGACCCGTTCCACTTATTTATCACCTTGCTGTTTCTCTTTGGCCTTTTGACTTGTTTTCGAGCCTAGATCTTTTTTCCTCTTTCTTATGCTCGTTTTACTGTCGCGTTTCCTGACTGTCTTTTTTTTCTCATTGTTGTTTTAACATACCTATATGTAACTTGCTACTCAAATTTTGTCTTTTCTGCTTTTCCTTTTTCTTCTTTTCTACTTTTCCATATACGTCGTCGATTTTTTTTGTCGCATTTTGACGTCATTGATCTTGTCCCTTACACTATCCTTGATTTTTATCACTTTTCTTTTCTTTTCCTCTTTTCCTCTCCTCTCTCTCTCTCTGTTGTGTGCTATCTTGGTTTTTGTTTACCAAAAATATTTTCTGATCTCTCTGGATTACATTTAGGCTCGCATAAAAAGCCTTGATTGTGTGGTGTGTGATTCATGTGCTCACTAAGTGGATAAAATTGGTCTGTTTCTTTTCTCTGCTGTTTAGAAAGCCGGTCTGCGTGGGCGGTTCCTTTGACAGGAGAATTTTAGGCGCGTTTGTAATCTGTCAAGCCAATGTCAAGCTTCAAGCTGCGCCGACACCTTTCGCGGAACATTTGTCAGCCCAAACGTTTGTTATCTTTGAACACCCACTCAAAGGCAGGCGTCTTCATCTCCAGAAATTACTGGCGTCCTGATGCCGTGAATTCATATTGCGGAGTATGAGCCCCGACTTCCGAGCCTGACAAGCAAAACAAGATGACAATTATCATGTTCTATGACGGGAGTACATATCCTCTTTTCTCTATATACACCGAAGTATATATCCATTAACCTTGATTTTAACAAAAGGACGTAAATACATAGGGCGGATAGTTCAACAGTAACGCAACGAAGAATGAATCAAGACTACTACTAGGAGACTCTGCTAGATCGGGGTAACGTTAAGATGACGAAACGCTGTAATCAGATAAGAGTTTGTGCGCAGTAGCTGAAACACATCAATGGAAGTCTGGAGGAGGGGTGGGAGGATAATGGGGAGTGTTCATGACGGCGTCAATAGGTGGAGGGGGAGAAAGTGGTGGGGATATTGGTGGTGGAGGAGAGTTGGGTAACGGTTCGGGTGGTATGCGGAGGCCACTATCAGAATGCATAATTATACGCCCATGAGGAGGTGGCCCGTCGAGCTCATCTGAGGGAGGATGCTGATGCAGGTGTGCCGCTGGTGGGTTTGGGTTTGACCTGTCAGTACCGTGCCAGTCCGTTGACCCTTGTGATCGCATTGCTCCGTGTTGATATGACAAAGTCATAATTTTCTCGGGAAGCAATGGAGGAGGTGACTCGGGTCGGGATGCAAAGAGAGTGTTCACGCGTTCCAATTTCCTTTTGCTGACGTCTTGAGATTGTGATGACGAAGCTGCTGTACCAAAACTAGGAGGACCGAATTCATCTTCAATGGGCGGGGGTAATGACGGCATATGGCGGTGTCGAGAAGGCCTTGAGCCGCTGGCTTGAAACGCCATACTGTTTTTTGTTGGCAATGCCGAAAGGGGCTCAGTGGCGAAAAGGCTGTTATGACGATTGAGGTTTGAATCACCCCTTGAGCGCGAGGAAGAAGAGCCGCCTGATGATGTTGATGAAGAGCCCGCAGTCCGTTGGTAACGATCTGCATCGCGTGATCGCTGGCGACGACCTGTGTTGGGTGTTGTGCTCCTACTTCCAGATGAAGACTCCGTTTTTACAGGAAGAGCAGCTATTTCCCCCGCGGGCGGGAATAGAGAGTTTGTGCGTGATAAGCCACCATTCCGTGAGTTGGCTCGAGAGGCACCGGGAGTGACGAAGGGATCTGTGGTGGTGGGTGTTGGAACTATTGGTGGACTGTGTTGTGAGGATGAGGGCCCAGATCGAGCCGTGTATTCCGTTGGCCGTGATGAGAAACTCGTCTGTGAACGAATATGATCTGCGAGTTCGTACGGCCCAACAGCTGGCAACGCAGTGTAGGGCGTAACAACTCGCGTGTCGTCGTCGTCATCTGTCGCTCCGACTTTCCTGCGAATGTAAAGAAGCCCCAGCAAGAAAAGAAGGATGATGGCCAAGCCACCCAGAATGCCTCCTACAATTGGGCCAATGGGCGGCGAATTTTTGTCGCCTGTTCCAGCTGGCCCTGTTATGACAGCATCGTTTGCTGGCGTCGCTGTGCTAGGAGGCCGCACACCCGTTGTGGTGAAATAACCACTCGTCGTTGTGGCAGGTGGGATGACCGTAACTGGCGTTGCGGTGTCAACAGGCTCTGGGAAGGTCCCGTTTTGAATTTTGAGAGAATCGAGGCTTAGAGGCGTTGTTTTCTCCGTTCCAAGGCTCTGTACATTTAATGTATGGAAACCCCTTGGCAGTCCTTCAACAGAGAATACGACGTGGTTCCAATGTGTTCGAGATCCTGGCCCAGAAAGTACGACAGCAGTGGAAGGATTGCCATCGAATGAATACAACACGATTGTTTGTGCACCTGGATACTCTTTGGGACGAAGTGAACTCCATTCAACGCCAGTACCTATTTAAACTAATTAGAATGCCGACTCGGAATCATCAGGTCAATTATGAAGACACGCACTCACCATAAAAGTGAAATGACAAAAGACCACCTTTCCTGGCCATCCTACTCCAGGAAGTGAGGTTTTCCCAATCTGCGGTACTGTAGTGGATATTCGTATCCCAGCTCTCCACCATGATAACCTCGTTTTCATGGCTCGAACTTGGTGTCGGTATATACATGATATGATCAAACCAGAAATGCTGACCCCTGCTTTTCACGTTGACTACTATTGTATGGGTCCCTTCCTGCACCGTTTCTTGATTCCATTTGCATAGCTCGAAGCCATTTCTTAGAGTGAAGTCGGCTTTTGGGACGTCTATTCTGTTTCCATCCAGGATGCACTCGTATTGTGGATCAAACCCTTCTGGGGCGTCTGCAGAGTTCACGATGTTTATGGACCCAATAATTCGGCCGCTTGTGCCTAAAAACGTTGGTTTGGTGGTGCTCCATAACCCATGATGAGCGCCCAAAACTCACCTTGATATGTAAAAGAAAAGCTTCCATCTTCCTTGATACCATGCAAGGTGTTTCTGTAGACGTTGCCCCAATCTCCTCTGCCATTGAATTTGCTACCGTCAGTCGCCTCCCAGTTGCCCTGATAGTCAATTCGCGAGTCCACGTCATCAATGAGAATCCATCTAGAGGTCATGCATGCAATTTGGAGGGAGACTGGGGTTTAATGCGTATGGATGATGGTGCAGAGGTGCAGAATGAGGAAAGAGTTTAGCAGTTAGAATTGCAGTGTTGATGCCATTTACATACATCAAAACCAACTCCGGGGTTTGGAAAATGGCCGTTTGTTGGCCCTGAAATGCCGACGTGTTGCTTTCCATCATAAAATCAAGTTTGAGATGATCGCCCCATATTAGTCCCCCGAGAGGATTTTCAGCAAGTCTCCGCTGTAACCGATGCGCCTGTGGGCTGAGAAATCTGAGCAATTCGCCATTTTCCCATGTTGCGAGAGGCCGTGGTTACAGAGGAGCAAGTCGACTTTTCGAAATGAATCTTTGAGTACGATATTGCATGAGAGAATGACTACCATATTTCAAACGTATCATCGAATTTTGATGATTGAACAATTTATAGAACCCGTCCCACTCAAAGATAGTCATCATTGACATAAAATATCACAATGTTTGATTGTACTGCTGTTGAGCGGTCGACGAGTAATTCAGTGTATCGTACTGCATGATGAAAATCATGACAAGAGCTAATATAACTTATATCTCAAGTGGATTTAAATTTGAGTGCGAGTCCAGTAAACGATATGTACATTAAGCGGCAGTGTAAAGTGGAGGGTATTCTTCTGCGCGACGGCTCGAGGCAATCTGAGGTTGAACAGGAAGGCGATATCCACTATCCGAATGAAGCACGACGCCATCGCTAGACGACCCTTGAGCTTGAGCCTCTCGACGAGCCTCTTCACGCTTTGAATACTCTGCCCTTGTATGTTGTAACTGATTCCCTTCTCCAGTTGTATTGCTTGAACCTTCATTCGAGGAGCCATCTGAAGGATCAGCGAAAGGCGAACCACGTTGGATAGCATAACCGCCTGCGATAACGATAGCGCCTTTGCCTCCGCGATAATGTTCCGCAATAAATGGATTAGAGTTGGACTCGCCTAGCGAATTATCCAGCACTCGATGAGGATTAACACTGGAGGTGATCTCGAAAGGCTGCACATGTCCTTCAAGTTTTTCGACACCTTCAAACTCCTCCTGCTGCTTTCGTTTACGTTTCGCAGATGCACGGTGCATCAAAATGGCCAGTACGAAAATCCCTGCAATAGCCATCGCTCCGAGCACGCCTCCGATGATAGCGCCTATTGGTGCTTTATGTGATGACGATCCATCCCCCAGAAATATCGTATTGTCATTCGAACCAGCGCTCCATGAACTTCCAGATCCATTCGCTGACTGTCCGGTAAGATCTGCTGGGGGCACTCCTGTTACGTTCGCAGGGGTAACGATAGCAGTCGTTCTCACTGACCCATCAGCAGCAGTGGTGGTGACAACCCTTGTCACAGAAGCAGTAGACTGCAGAGGGGAGCCTGGACCAGTGGGTAAGCTGCCAAACGTCCCATTGCCACCGCCAGAGCTCTGGGTTCCCGTCGGGGTTGGTGGATTAGCGGGCAGACCACTAGCACCTCCCCCTGACCCTGCGCCGCTGGTGTTACCGCCGTTACTCGCTCCTCCTCCTCCTCCTCCTCCAGCGTTAGTGTTTCCTCCATTCCCCACAGTAGTAGGACTCCGTGCCGCGGGAGGGGGGAACGTCGAGCTCTCCACAAAAAAGTTGGTTAGTACAAGAGGCATCCGTCCTGTGTTGCCTCGATAAACCACTGTCAGTGTATGGTGACCAAGAGGTACACTCCCGGATCGAAAAAATACGCGATGAAAATGTGTTGTTACATCCCGTCCTGGCACGGTGAATCGAACGGGACTCTGACTGTCGATGAAATATTCTGCTTCGGTCTCCCCTGGCGCGCCTTCGATGGGTGTTAGGCCCATGAATGTTATCCCCGTTCCTATTCCCATGAAAAATATGAGCACGATAGTTAGCAGGGTTCACGGAGAATTCGAGGACATGTACCGTAGAATGGGAATGTCAGTGTCCCGCCTGGTTCCTTTCCCTGAAATCCGGCGCCTCCCCATTGGTCCCACCCGCTGTCGTATTGAACCGCCGAATCGCGCCAACCAACGCCGGTCACAACGTTTGTCAAAGTTCTGCTCGAGGAAGGAGTGTAAATAAAGTAATCGAAAAGAAAGGCGCGTCCATTGCTGCGAGCGGTTATTGTGATTGTGTGTGTTCCGTCAGACACGCCGGAGAATTCGCAGAGTATCCAGTTATTTTCTGCATATGGAAAAGAATTTGGCATTTGTAGTGGTCTGCCATCGAGAGCGCACGACCACGTAGGATCTATGTTACCGTTCCTCTCCTCGATGTTATTCGTCCCGTACACTCTTCCAGACGTCCCTGTATTCGAACTTCAACTTTAGTTCTGGGGAACGCGTCTTTAAACCTTGTGACCCTCACCTTGGAATGTGTACGAAATAGTACCTTGACCAGAAGTGAGGGATTGAAGATTGGTTCTGTACGTCCTTCCAAAATTTCCATGGGGGTCGTATGGAGCACCGCTGACGGAGGACCAGGCGCCCGAGTAGCTAAGGCCACTGTCTGCGTTATCGACAACAATCCAACGGTCCATTTCTTCTTTGCCTGAAAGGAGAGAAAAAGAGAAAGAAAAAAAAGAGCGACGAAGGGCGAAAAAAGGAGAATGGTGGTTGCAATAAAGTTAATGTAGTCAACGCAAAAGATTTAACTACTGTCTGGCGTCGAGCACCCTGTCTGGTGATATCGGTATGATGAAACAACAATTTCCCGATAGTGGTGCCCCGGCGCTTCCGCATCGGAAACGACATCTTAAGGGTCTGACCTGCTTCTCCAATCCTCCGACGACGTCGTAATACTTAACCGCTTGGCGAAAGACTTTCAAAGCATGTGCGAACCAGGTATGGATCATGACATCGGATACCGATTGTCCATGGCAGGTGTGCCTGAGCGTTGGAATGAGCGCTGAGCGCTGAGAGTTGCATCAAATTTGAGAGAAACGCCGTTCTAGAGGTCACTTGGATACTGCAGGTGAGAGATTCAATGTGAATGTACATGGAAACTTTTAATTAAAGAGATTCTGCTGACTATACAAAAACGTACCTTCAAGGCTTCAACCGTTCCGCTACGGGTTTCGAATCGGAGGTACTTATGTCCATGAAATGGTGCTAACCTGAACTGTCCGGCGCTGACTGCTTGTCGAGGGAACAACTCTAGTATAAAATGAATGATGATTTAATTGAGCGCGCCATTCCATAATGCTCAGACTGCGGATGCTTCAACTTGGCAAGAGCTTGATAGAATCGAAAGGCAAGTTCAAGTTCGATGGATCATTGACTGCGGGACCCTGAGAATTTATGTATGAACACGTGACGTGATTCGCGGGACCGCGAGCGACGGAAGCAATTTGAATTTGGCGTCGCGTCTGGATTTAAATTTCCAAGGTGAGTGCCAACAAATTGTTGAGGATAACATTGAATAAACTTATGAATCTCTAAAGGACCAGTATTGTTTTTTTAATACCCTGGCTCTCATTTGGTCTGCACTTAAACGGTCAATACGGGGACATCAGGTTACCCAACAACCGGCTCTGCGTCTTCTGAGCGCCCATACTCGTTATTGTACTGAACGATTAAACAGAACACGCAGAATGAATTACTCGACATCGGCTTTGACCACATTATCATCTGATACAGAACCATCTTTTATCATCACATTCGACGATGCGAAGTACATCTTCAATGCGGGGGAGAACACTGGACGCTCTTTTCGTCAGAATGGTAGAAACTGGAAGCGCACGCATGCTATGTTCTTTACACAATCTACGATAGAAAGGACAAGTGGGCTGCCAGGTACGTTCAATGTCTGATGCTATACGTGTTTGAGTTGATCAACTCGTTCTAGGCTTGTTGATGACTTTGGCCGATGCGACGATAAATCAGTTAAGCCTCTACGGACCAGATGGACTAAGTCATGTATTGGCGAGCATGAGGTCATATTCATTCAGGTGTGCATTTCTCTTTGACTTTTTTTTTCATCCACTGACTTCATTCAGGGACTCGATACAGGTCAAGACCCATGACATTACTTTGACATCCTTGTCACCTGGAACGGAACCCTGCTTCAGCGACAAAAATATAACTGTATACGCGATCCCCGTATTGCCAACATCATCATCGCAATTGCTTGTCGAGGAAACCATTGATACATCAAGCGTTAACTTGTCAGAAAAACGAAAACGTTCACCCTCACCAGATGCTCCCAGGAAGAAGCAAAACCTTAGAAGCAATTCACCCGCACCTATCATCGCTTCTGAGAAACTGCAACGAGAAATGCAAAGACACGATTTTCAACCACTTTCTTTAACTGAACCCTTAGCTCAAGAGTATCGACAGCTTGTTCTTCAGGGGATGTTTCCTTTTACCAATCGACCCGAAGAAGAAAAGGTGAAGAAGGGAAAGAAAGGGCCCTCGGAGAAAAAGAAAGCCAATCAAAGCACCAAAGACGACGTGGATGGTCCTCCTACTCATGATGCCCATCCAAAGGCAGATGTATGTCGTTTACACAACGTATGAAGCACATCTCTAACTCGTGAATCTAGATTGTTACCCCTCGTCGCCCTAGACAACCTCCTCCCAGAGGATTTTTTGAACAACTACCCAAGCACACCAGCGGCGTTGTTTCACCATATCCATCAACACTTTCCTATATTATTCTTGGACCAAAATCGCGGGGTAAATTTGACGTCAAGAAAGCTGAAGAGCTGGGGATATTTGGTGTCAACAGACGTAACCTCATAAATGGGACTCCTATTGAAGTTCAAATCAAGGATGGGGACCAAGTTACTACACGAATGGTGCAGCCTGAAGAGGTTTTAGGAAAGCCTGAACCTGCTATGGTATGCCATTATGTTATTTGATGATGCACTTTGATGCTGAGCACAACATAGGTCGTTGCTGTTTTCGACATCCCCTCCCCAGACCATATTCCTTCACTCTGTAACAGTTTTAGGACGAACACGTTCTACCAGCGATTCTGGAGCGAAGATGGTTCAGCTGTACAGTCATCTGAACACATCGTGCGGACGGTTTATCACTTTCTCGGTGATGGGGTTTTGGAAGATGAGAGATATAAACAATTCATGCGTGGATTTGGTCCAAATGTCCATGTAGGCTCCTTTCTTTTTTTAATTGGGTTGCATTTTATGACAATGTCGCCCAGCATCTAGTGACTTCTCGCGAACATTCTCCTGACCCGCTTACATTTACCACTGCAGGATATAACCAGCTTCGGCTCAATAAATTAGACGAAGTAATGTTCCCCATACCCAAGCACTCGATGGTCCCTCGAAAAGAAATATCTTGTACGCGTTTTGACCTCGATGCAGATAGTCACAAAGTTCCTGACCAAATTCTGCTAGCTATACCTGGACTTCCTCCCCATACTCAAGCGCTGTCAGCACACCACCATACCCAACTACGCCCTTTCTCTCCTCCAGTGTACTCACCAGAGAGTGAGGCGCGTGACCTTTTTCATCCGATTTTGAAGGGTGAAAAGCCTTTATCCATTTCCCCTTCCCTCCAAGCCTGCATCGACCAGGCGAAAGAGAATGTTGCACGAAATCTCTCACTACCTTCTGGGGATGCATCTGCAGGTGCAAACGTCGGGATTTATCCGCTCGGGACTGGAGGCACGTTGCCTAGCATGTATAGAAATGGTAAAGGCCCTGTCTTACATTTAAGCAATGTGAATTAACTGGTGGATTTAGTGCTTTCAACTCTGATCCGCATTCCTGGTTGGGGTAATATTATCTTGGACTGCGGTGAAGGTACATGGGGACAGATGGCGAGGCACTTCGGAACCGATAAGTCAGTCCCCGACAATGCTTGGGATATGTTGAGGGATGTGAAATGTATCTTTGCGAGCCATATTCATGGTGATCATCATATGGGTCTCTCACAACTATTGTCGAAGAGAAAGCAGGTTTGTTTATGTTTCCCCTCTTTGTGGTTAATATGCTAACAGCAACTCTAGTTGGACCCACCACCATCGCACCCACTCTATGTCGTTTCAGTGCGGGGCGTGCACTTGTATCTGCGGGAACTTTCTGACGTGCAGGATATTGGACTGAACGATCCATCCGGGAACGGTGTTATTTCAGTTCTCAGTGATGCCCTACATTACCAAAGAAGTGGAAGATACATGTCCTCCGGCCTGTGGCAAGTCGGGGGCACAGAGGAATGGCTAGATTATGACCTGTACGTGTGCACCATAAAACTGAGAGGAAATTGACTGTTCTGACCTATTCCATCCCTGTAAACAGGTCAATCAAGCATTCCCAGGACATGTGCAGATCGCTGGGCCTGCGTTCGTTTGACACTGTGGATGTATTTCATCGGTGTAAATGCTACGGTGCGGTCATCCGACATCAAGATGGGTGGAGTATTAGTTTCTCTGGAGATACGCAACCCACGAAGAATCTTGTGCGGGCAGGTGCAGGGTCGACGGTGCTCATCCATGAAGCGTCAATGGCCGATGAAGAGATTGAGCTGGCGAAGAAAAAGTCCCATAGTACGATAGGTCAAGCGATCGATGTTGGAAAGCAGTATGTGTATTTCCCCTTCCGCACTCGTGCGCTCTCATTCAAGCTGACCCCTTTTTGTGATTACCTAGGATGAAAGCCAAAAATGTGCTGTTGACTCACTTCTCCGCGAGACATCCTAAAATGCCACCTTCAGTTATTGAGCAAGAAAAGCTCCGGTCGAAAGATGACCCTGTGGTTGCGCCTGCATTTGATCTCACAAGTCTGACTATCGGGACGATGTGGAAAATGAAGCATTATCTCCCTGCGCTCGAGATGAACTTTGATGATACCAAGGACCAAGACGAGGGAGCCGACGGGGAGGTTGCAGAGGCGATGGACGTTAATGTGTCGAGAGATACTGACTAATTGACAATCTTAGAAGTTGGTCGACATCTAATCTATTGCTATGCTATTGCTATTGCTATTTAGACTACTTAGCTAGAGAAACATGCGTATAATGAGTCAAATGGTTTGAGGTAAAATGTCAATTGGGATATAAGTACAAGTGAGCCATGCGCGTTGATCTAGCCATGAAGACTTTAAGTATCTCTAATTTACACAATAATCAAATGCAAAGAATTACCGCACCCACAAAATAAAATTTAAACAGCGTCAGGATCATCACGAAGTCGTTGCAAAAATTCAACAACCTCCTTCGCAACCTTACTCTCACCGTCGTCTTCTCGCAGGCGACGACTGACAATCGTATAGAATGTCAAGAACATCTGGGCTTGTTCAAAGAGCTTGCTGACTTTGGCCTGTCGGGTACTAGACGAAGGGGGTTGGGGTAATTTAGATAGGATTTCCTTCCGATTCTTTGGGTTGTCCATCATTAGCAAGCCAAAGAGTACTGCAAGGTGACTGCGGATGAATGAAGCCTCTGCTTCAGCTTCTGCCTCTCTTGAATCAGGCGGAGGCGTAGCCGTAAACGATTCAGCAGTCTCGACCTTGGTTTGTTGTTTATACAGTTCCACGAGAATTTCTAGACCAGTGCGTCGTTTTGGACACAAGCATTTGGTGGCACAAGAATACCGTTTCAGAGGACATGCCGGATCCAACCCTGTTTAATGAAAATGGATTTTTGAATATAGATTGTAGATCACTACTGACAGCGCGACGCCACTTACGGATCTCCCTCAACATGTCTTTGGATTGCAGGGTTGTTTGAACAAGATTGGTGAGCTGGCCCAGAACCAGACAAAGCGTGTCCGATATTTGCTCTGCCGTAGGTTCATTGACATCCTGCTCGTCCATATCCTCATCGACGCCCTCCTCGTTCTTGATTTCCCTTTTCACTGGGAAAGGATTGCGGAAATTCTGGCTCATTTTGTGAACCATTCTTAGAAGGAAAGGCAGCCCGTACTCGGATTGGACAATCTTTCGACCCCATTCATTGTCGTGGTGTGTCAGGCTAACCAGTGCCTGGAGAATAAGGTCAAGTGACTCTTGGACTATAATTTCGGATTAATTATGTTGAAAACAAACATCAGAACAAAACTTACGTGTGTCTTGGTCCGACTCTTCAGATAACATTTGCAGCTCGATGCAAACTGCCAAGGCGATTAAATCGTCAACCAACCATTCATCACGAGCCTTGTCCATTTCATGCTGGTTCCGCTCCTCTTGATCCTCTTCTGGAGTGTCCACGTCTTCAGAGGGTTGCCAACGATCCATAAGATAAGCGGTAAATAAGTGCAAGTGATCTCGTGCACTTTCATATGGTACTGCTGTTGCTGTTGCTGTCCATTTCGGCAAAGCAGTGAAGAGGGAGGTCCCACCCGTTCCAAATGCTAATGTATACCGAAATGAACCGAGCAGAGTAGGGAAGTACTGCCGTGGAATACTGGCAAAAGGAAGACGGCGAAGGCTATACACTGTAAGCGACGACGTGAAGAGCTGGAGAAGATTCTATGTGAGATTTTTTGGCAGGTAAAGGACGCCGCTTACCGCTGTCTCTGTAGACACGAGATTAGATCGAGTTGTAAGAACATCGTAAATCGACAGCAACTTCGTGGACGTTAACAGCGATAGTTAGCCAATGTCAAAAGTGCTCACGATAGGTTTGTCCCGTTTAGTGAGACCCATTTCTTTTAAGCTTGCTTCATTTATCTCTGGAAGTAGCCGCAACGGGTCATCGTCGTCTTGTGTTACTTCCAGCTGTCGAAAAAGTATATCCACGACGGTTGACGGGGTTTCGTCTGGTTTATCAAGGGGCCTGTCAGTGCCTTGGGTGTGCTGGTTGAGATCCTCTAGAGAATTGCCGCCGTCACGGGCTATAATTGCCACGAAAATGACGAGCAGTATGTCAAGAATCTATTAGCAGTTAGGGGTGACCATATGTGAGTAGCAAGTGAATTTACTTTGTCTTTTCCGGACCCGCATTCTGCCGCTAACAAGGTGTCCCATGTGCGATTAAAAAAATCTGCGGCTTTAGCTTTTCGCATGAATTCGCTATCACACATCTTTGTAATGATTTCAAGTGCGCTGAAAATAAATATCAAGAGTGAGCATGGATAATGCATACAACGCTTACCTTGCCCGTCGAAGAGAGATGCTTCCTTGGCGATTCATACCCTCGAATAGATACCCCACCTCATCCAAAAATCTTCTGCTTTCCCCTTTGTTCCTCAGTTCGGATATACTCTTCAATGGATTAATTAATGCAGCTGATGAAGGGTGACGTCCCAGGGATGCTTTCCCCTTCTGCCGTTTCGTTGGCGAACCTTCTGGTGTTTGCGACTGGGACTTGCTAGTTGTAGGTGGTGTATTATACGGGTCATCTTCAGAGTTATCAACTCCCCAACGCGTACGCAGTGAGTTATAGGATTCACGACTATCGAAATCGTCTTCTTCAGCAAATCCGGACTGAGAAGCTCCAGGGTCCTGCGACGAAGGTAATGGCACAAGAAATGATCGAAAGGCCCCTGCATACGTTTTAGTAACTGAGGACTTGGCCTTCTGAGACCCGTGTCGAATGGCCGGAGAACCAACAGCACTGGTGGAAGCATGGCGCTCCAATTTAGACGGCGATGGTGGGATGGCTGGTAACGACACTGTGCGTTCAAGATTTGATTGTTGAGATGTAGAAGGCGAGTCTATTGAAGACTCAGTCTTTGAGCGAGCAAGCATTCGTTTTGCCAACTTGGAGGGAGATTGCTGTGATGAAGAAGGCAGAACAGCGTCAAATATCTGGGAAAAATCGCGGACAGGGGTTTTCGAAGCCTGGTCGTCGGATTGTGTGCGAACAATCTTCTTTCGAGGTGTTCCATAAACTTGAAGAGGTTTCTCCTGTACCACCTTCTTAAAAATATCCGACCCGTTGTCAGACAGTGAAGCCGGAGGAGAAGGCGTCCGTTTTCTGGGTTCGGGTGATGCAGTAAGCTTTCTGCGTTTCTGGCCACCACGCAATTCCTCCATGCTGGGCATCGGCTCCAATTTCGACGGTGAATCAACAGAAGCGTCTTTGCGCTTCATGCTACCACGTTTGCCATAGGTGTATGGGTTGTGCGACATTGTAGTGCAGAAACAAGTACAGCGTTGGAATGAAGACTGACAAATGTGTGACATTCAAAGCACCTGCCACGTCGTGACAAGACGCGTTACTTACGCGGTTGTTTATGTCACAACTGCTTGTTTAATCCTCCAACGACGGCCACCATCCCCTGCGATATCATGGAAGGTCTAAAAGCCCGCCTGGAATCCTTTAAAAAATCAAAAAAGGTCAAGATTGGTCAGAAGACAAAGGCTTTAAAGTGGCCACATCCAAAGACTTTCAATGTGACACCAGAGACCCTGGCAGAGGCTGGATTTTACTACGACCCCAGTCCTCAAGATCCCGATAATACCACATGCTATGTCTGCTCCAAGGAACTAGGTGCTTGGGAGGAAACCGATGATCCCTTTGATATTCATTGGATGAGATGTGGGGCTACTTGCTGCTGGGCAAACGTACGATGCGGAAACAAGTTCGACTTCGATAAATCTGGAGGGTATGTCTCCAAAATCTTGACCAGTCAATTTCTAAATGGCCCCTTAGATTTGTACCTGCCGACAAGTCTCGGATACCTACTAGTAAAGTCATGGAGAAGGCGCGTTATGAGACGTTTCAAGTGGGCATGGGATGGATACATGACAAAGAGCCGAATCATGGTGCAAATTCCAAAGCGGTATGTTCTTGGGTCGCCATATAAATAAATTTCTCATTAAAAACCTGAACAGATGGCTCGCGCCGGGTTTGTTTTCACTCCTGACAAACCCGGGGATGATATAGCGACTTGTTTCTACTGCGACTTGTCCCTTAGCGGCTGGGAGCCCAATGATGACCCCTTGTATGATTTGCGCTTCACCATGCATCATTCACTGCTCATATGTTTATTTACAGGGAACAACATCGTTCACGAGCGCAGACACAGACATCCGGATGCCCATTTTTCACTTATTCAGCTGATACGAAGAAAACAGCCAAACCCGCATCAAAAGCGCAGAGCAAACCAAGTTCTCGATCTACATCACGGACTGCTCACCAAGATCTTGTAATGCCTACCAAGGAGCATGATGGAGACCCAGACGCAGCCTCTGATTCCGCACAATCCACAGTGGGTAAATCAACAGCGAAAACACCCCGCAAAGGCCGTTCAACCTCGAGTTCGAGCACAAGAAAGTCTTCTGCTAAAACCCCGAAGACCAAGCGAAGCACAAGTCGCAGTACACTCAAAGATGTAGCTGAAGATGAAGAAGAGGCTGAAGACGGCGAGGTGTCTGAAGCACCCCCACCCCCCAAGAAGAAATCAAGGTCCAAATCTGTTGCTAGATCAGAGGCTACGGAGGAAGAGGAACTTATTGAAGCGCCTCCTACTGTCAAGAAGAAGCCAAAACCAAAGTCTTCACGCTCTGAAACAGCCGACGAAACAGAAGAAGCTGAAGAACCGGAAGTCCGCAAACCATCCCGTTCAAAGGCAAAAAGCAAGGCTCCCGTCGATTCTCAAGACGAGGCTCCTCTGAAGGCTTCCCGGTCCAGGTCAAAGGCATCAATAGCACCCTCAACAGAAGATACGGCAAGAAAGTCTTCAAGATCAAAGACCAAACCTAAAGTTCAAGAGTCAGAGCAGGAAGATGTCCCAGTCGCCCCCGTCAAGAAAAATCCTTCTCATCAAAGAACCGCCTCTAGATCTACGGCGAAACCTATAACCATTGTGTCCGACGAAGAGGAGGATTCAGAAGTGGACGTGCCTGAACCTATCCATAAGCCAAAGTCAGGAAAGCAGAAACCTTCACAGCCTGTGCGCAAGGATGTTTTCGACGACGACGATGCCATGGATGTGCAAGTACCCCAAACCCATTCCCAGCCTCTTCATTCCGCAACAGACCTTCCACCCCTGTTCATCCCTAAGCGGACTAAATCAAAGCCTGTGGTCGAAGAGGATACCTCAGGACCATCAAGTTCTCGTGAAAAACCGAAAACAGTGAAACCCAAGTCAAAGACGAAGCAGCGTACCCCAGCTCCACAAGACTCGCGATCCGAGCGAGAACAGTCAACGTCTGATGAACTCATGCCTCTATCTCCGGTTATCAATCAACAAAACCTTGCGCCAATAATAAAGGAGAAACCCTTTGGAAAATCATCATCATTCACAAATGCTTCTAAGCACTCTAAGGTCAAAGTAGTCGAAATCTCAAGCGACGAGGATGTCGAAGAGACCCCTGTTAAACGACGAACTCCTGCTCCAGGTCCTCAGGCTGGTAAGGAAAACCTTAGAGGTTCTCGAGCAACCACCGAAGAGCCGGTATTACCTCTACCAGCCGAGATTAAACCTTCTGTCAAGGAGGCCAAAATTCTGCAGAGGGAACCATCGCTTGAGATGATTGTCGAACCTTCCACACCTCCACGTCCTGCCAAGCCAGATGTCGATGCTGATGTCGACATGGAAGATGTTCAACACGAGAAAGTTGCTCAAGGGCCTTCTACCCCCCCTCAACCCACGGTTCAACTTCCCTCCTCGCCGAAAGCAACGATTCCCTCTCAGCCGATGACCACCGATGTACCTAAACCCATTGACCCTCCTATTTTCCCGGCGCTCTCCAAACTTCCGTTTTCTCCATTGACAACGCTAAGTGAGGCCGAACTTGATATGACGGTGGAGGAATGGATTCGATACCAGATGGAGGTTGAGTTTGACAAATTCCGTAGAGATGGCGAACGGGAGCTCCAGCGCTTTAGGAAAAAGGCGGAGGAGGTGCGCAAGGTGATCGAGAGCCTCTGATTTTTTGTTTGATCTGAATTGACTTTCATATAATATGATGGACTGGTGCGGCTTGGTTTTGTATCTTTATTTTTTTGTACATGGTTTTGAATTAATATCCCCTTTCCCCTTCTCAAAGGCGAGTATTTGAAAAGTGCGAAAAAGACGGCAAATTAGGAGGATGGGCCCTGAACCCATTCATATGTACACCTGGAGCTTAGGGTGCAATTCAAGACTGGTGTTGCAGGTTACATGGGCTTCCACGATCAGCATCGTTGCAATGCTTTACTTATTATCAAATCTCCTGTATATTGGATTCAATGGCTCACTCACATACGTCAACATCTGACCATGACATGATACCGGAGGTGAGTGTAGGAGCCGATGACAGGTACACATTTCCTGTCTTCCCTAGTAATCTAGGCTAAACAGACGTTGAGATATGACGCAGATGTGAAGATCTTTCCAACTACCCGACGGGTCGTGGCTGCGTTACTTACCTCTGAAACAAAAGATGACCCGTTGGCTTATGGAATTTTCGGTCAGCTGAATACTCTGCAGAGTGGTCTCGAAGTTGCAAGATTGACATTATCGTCGAAAACATATGGGCTTTCTTCTGCTTCTTGAGGGCCTTATTTGAGCACGAGGGCAGAGAGTTCTTGCTCAGTCTGTCGAGCACGACTGAAGGTCAATTAACCAAACCCTCTAAAGGAAAGATATAGAGCTTTCGGGACCTTTGCTTGTATATGAATGCCCCATTAACTCGGTAACAAATGACAACCTAGTGACCAATCCAAAACTCAAATTGCAAAACGCAGCGCCAACCTCTCGATCCCTCCAGGTAAGTCCAAACTTACCCAAAACACTGACTGCCCTTAGGACAATGGAACACAGCTTGGCGAGGGTGAGGACTTCATATGAAAACAAAAGTGCGATTTCGTCGAATGGATCTGCCCAAGCGTTTGGCTTCTCCGCTTTTTTCGTGTGTTATAGTGGATTGGCCCGCTGCTTCGATGCATAATTATAGATCTGGGTACGGACATAGGCATCCGAAAGGGCGTTGATAGTAGGTGGGAGATCATCTGTCGGCGCATACACCTGGGTTAGTGAGAGTGCTGCGTCGTCTGAGACGCAAAAACCACGGTTTCGAATAGTCGTATCATGTCAGTACACTGGACGTACTGGGAAAGAGCGAGGCACACGGGCAATGTCTCGACTTCTGCATGGTCCATACAGCCAACATTGAGTTCAATTGGTTCGTCTAAGCACAGTCTATCCCACACGGAGATGTCTATTTCCCTATCGGAGACATAATCAGTGTCCGGTTATTTTATACTTAACGGGTATTGCATGAATATTTAATCGTTCCGTAGGCCGTAGGTGCGAAGGCGATTATAAATGTGTGGAGAGATATATCTTTTCCAAGCCTTTGATTGAGCAACGACCCATGGACACGAACGTTTATATATCGGATGCAGGGCCTTGAGATGAAATATATAAATGCCCAAGAAACTTGACTTGTGCTAAGCCGCCCCTCGCATTGCTGCAGTCACATTGACGAGCACGAGCGATAACACAACCTCCTATCTCTTCGTCGTCACCATGCCCGTCTCTTTACCATCCGACATATACGTCCAGATATTTTTGCACTTGGACATTCCAGAGATTCTTATCATCAGAACGGTGAGGCGCCCGCTAGTCGACACATTATCTATGGCCATTACTTAGACGCACGCAATCTAGGTATGCAAAGAATTTCAAGACCTCTCATATTCTCGCGCCATTTGGCGAAATCGCCTCCAAAAACGTGTCATTGACGCGCATATACCCACACCGGGACTACAAGGCCAGCATCTGGACTCACTGACATCACAAGACCTCGAACGACTCGTCCAACGCGCCTTAACACTTCGCAAAAACTGGACCGCAGAATGCCCAGCGGCCAAAAGGACTGCAGATCTTCCAGCCGTAGAACCAATGCACGTCATATCCTTGGATTTCGTTCAACACGGAGGTCGATCTTTGCTTGTATCGCACAGACTATCCACCAGTGCACGTCCGCGAGTATTTCATGCCCATGTATGGGATCTGAACGTGTGGCCATATAAATGCATTGCTGAGCGATCATGGGTGCAAGGGGAGTATAGAGGAAAGGCGGTGAACATTAGTCCGGCGGAAGGGGAAGCTATCATGGTCGTTTCAAACGGTGAAAAGTGAGCCTATTGCACCTTGCTTCATTCTGTGCGTAACTAAAACTCGTGGGCTAAAGTCTCGAGGTCCTTGGTCTCGATTCGACGACCGAGGATGGGTTCAAAGTCCTACGATCGGTAGAAGCGCCCGCTCAGCCTGTCCAAGCTTTATCTGGTTCACTTGCTCTGTTACGACACACACATGAGCCCAATGTGTTAAGACTCCTGGACATTGTTAACGGTCAGACAGACTTGAAGCTTCAAAGCCTTACCGCGGAGCCCGTGAGTCCATCATTGTAGTTTGCCCATTTCAATACTCACGCATAAATGACACAGGTAAGGGACGTGATCATCACCGCCGAGTTCGTGCTTCTGTTAAAAGGGACTTCTTTGGAGTTCTACGCCTTGCCTACGGGCACATCCCGACAGGGCACACTAGAACCTTTACAGAACTTCCAATGGCCATGGAGAGTAGATCACGCTAAAATGGCACTGCAGGCATTCACACATACCACCCACGTCGGCGCATTTCCGATTAACATCATGATTCGGTTTGGCAGTTACTTTCCTTGGGTGAGTTGCAGCTCTTTCTCGGCCATCATGCGGGATCGACCTCAGGCTGACGGGATGCGCGGGACAGTCCATCAACCTTCTTCATCGCTACGAACTCCGTATAAATCCAGCATACGATTCTTCTAAACAAATAGACCAAGGGAACGCACCTTACGATTTGCCGCCACTTTTGCAAGAAACTATCGCTTCCCCGATTCGATTACACGCTACGACGGACATGGTGCTGGGTCCCTACGGTACCGCCGTGTGGATTGACAGCCACACTGAAGATTTCTTCAACCATGCCGATCGCGGGCAAAGATTAGCGGGAAGATTATGCCCTGTTCGGGTGGGTGACGGCGAGGAAATAGAGCTGTCAGACCAAGTTGCCACATCCACTGCTTCGTCTCTTTATGGGATTCAGGAGGAGGATAGCTGGCTTCAGGTGGCGATCGATGAAGTTGAGGGAAGGATAGCTGTGGGATCTCCAGAGAAAATCATGATCACGGAGTATATTTGAGGGAGGACACGCCGAGTCAGACATGGGACTGCAAGTAGACGTTAATACAGATGTGTTACGATTGACAGGTATGTTTGCTATGATACATGAGGATTATATATTGGCCATGAGGACCTGAGAGTAGAAATGGATTAATTAGAATATTTTATGGGATAGAGACAATGATGCTTACAGCAGAAGGGGTGAGACCCAGATCCCTCAAGGTCTTTTCGAAATCAGAAGCAGAGTAGGTTTTTCTAACGGAAAAGAAATGGGATCAGTTAGAAATTGGACATCATATTTATCACAAGGATAAACTGACCTAGGATAATTCTGGGTGAAAGTCACCTTATCCACATCGGCCATTGATTGACCGCCGACGAATTCTGCGACTTCCCGAAGCGCTGGTTACCGTCCGTTAATGCCAGAGTATCCATCAAATATTATATGTAAACTTACGCGCATCACTAGAAAATGTATTCATGAGAGGAGCACCACCTGTCGATAGACGGATTTGTAGACGGGTTTCTTTGGCATCCTTGCTCGAACCTGCGCGTGCAGCGATTGCTGCTGGTGACTGAGATGGGCCAGCAGACGCGTCAACAACGGGTTGTCCGTCTCTCAATGCCTTTTCTCTTGCTGCCTTTTCAGCACGAGCTTTCTTGTCTGCTTCGATTTGTGCTTTGATTGCTGCTCTTGCCTTCTGATCTTCAATCTTCTCTGGATATCGAAGTCAGTATGCTTGGACACAGGATTATAAATTGTATTTACCTCGTCTCTTGGCTTCAGCTTCTTTGATAGCCTCCTTGGCTTTGAGCTCTTCTCTGAGCACATTAAGATCCTGCAGCATGATTAAACGTGAGCCCTTCGACATACGAGCAGCTCGTTCACCTTGCCAGCCTTTCGTCTCAACGCCTCATTAGCCTTTGCTTCCTTTGCATCCTCAACAGCTTTCTTGGCGCGCTTTTCCGCCATTTTTTCGCGCAACTCAGCAAGCCTTTCCTTCTTCTCTTCCTCTGTCAGGGGCTTGATCTATACAGAGTGCATTAATAGAATCCATATGGCACAATAGATCGCGAAAGTACCTCTTCCGTTGATTCTTCGAATTGATCATGTCCACTCTTCTCAGCATGGAAGTTGGCCAAAGCGGTGTTTTTGAATATTTTACCACATTGAGAACATTTGATACTCTGGAGTAGAGTGTTATATCTTTGTTGTATAGAACAAGTGACTGCGCAAGGTTCAAACACACCTTTGCTTCGGCATCTGCGGCTGTTGGGGCAGGGCCTTTAAGAACCCCTAATGCGCGGAGTGCCTCCGTATCTTCATCGTCATCGACATCCATGGGAGCCGCTGAACTTGAGCCGGCCGATTCACTGACTGCATTGAGATCAGGGACTGGTTGACCTTCGTGTTCCAGGATATGATCCATGGCGGGTTGCAAACCGCGATTTCCGGTTGCTTTCAAAGCCCCTGCATGCATCAGGTTAGACGATCTCAATGCCCGACGAGGGTGAATTATAGTTTGGCAAACATTCGACTCGGGCACTGTCAAAGCCCATGGCCAACAAAGTGTCTTTATCGCTGTTACCCATATCGTTTAAAAAGAACTACTAGTCGATTGTGGGGTATAAGATGGTATTTAGGAATAATAGAGTGTGTATATCAATGATATGATATGATATGATGATGAGGTCTGACGCGTCTGAGAATGAGATGGAAGTGAAACGCCCAGAAGTCCAGAGCGTGCGGCTTTAAATGTGTATAGATCTCATGGCCTTGGCAAACAAACTCCTCCAAGGACGTTCAGTACTACTTTCCAGTCATTTTATTTAAAAGATAAATTATCTGTGTTTTATTGTGCAATAGAAAGTAAATTATAGGAAATTATTTGACGCTGAAAATATAAATCGCCATATTATAGTTCCCCATAGCGGCCAAGAACGGCGGCTATCTTGCCGTTGAATCATGATCGACTGCCTTTTTTGTGGTCAAGGTCCAGTGCAAAGGGGGCTGGGTAAGCAAGCAGTTGTGATGAATCTCCGGTGTCGATGGCTTGAACACATCCATCATACACCCTCTGTCATTATTTCTTTTCTTCTTTTTTGAAGGTTTAAAGGCCTTTTCTTAAGACTATCACCAGCTCTTATCTATCCCTATTCGGTCCCTCAGATGGCGTCGTCGAGCAAGCAGGGCTTGCATCGTACACCAATTACAGAGGATGATCTTCAGAGGCTTTATGATGAGATTTGGGCTGAATTCTCAGAGGAATCTATCCAACAAGAAGCTGATTTGGATGGAATTTACAATGGCTATGCGGACGATAGGTCTTCTGTTCATTCTTCAATTCCTGCAAACTACCCAGCAGCACCGTCAGACAGTCAGTGTTCGTCATTTCTTTGTTAATTAACTCCTCGTTCATTTCAAAAAACTCTTAGCTACTCGGGTAACGCGCCCTTCCCCCATCGTGGAAACTTCTGTAGACCCTGTTACGTCCCCCGTGAAATCGCCAGCAGGGCGGCGTCGATTACCACCAACACCTGGTGCACAAACAAGTTCATTTACTGTCCCAATGCCTGAACCTGAGCCATATAATCCTTATGCTGGTGCTCGTTCAAATCATTATACGTCACCCTCTCATGCTTCATATTCTGATATATCCAATGCCCTAGCGGATCAAGGAAGGTCGACAGCTAGCGGAATGAACAACGGCACTGCAAGACCCCACGCTGCGCACAGCACAACTTATTCTTCCATGGATGGCTCTGACAGGACCACTGAATCTTCCCATGGCTATCTATCCTCTCAAGGTTCATCCCACATGAGTTCATCTTCCATTGGCTCGTATTCGACCAGTAATACTACTGCTGAGGACGCGTACTATCGACCCCCTGGCGCATCACCTCCACACTTGCCGCCCAAGCCTTCTATATACCGGGAACAACAAGCATCAACATACAACGCCTATGGTCATGAACCCTCATCGGCAAAATCCACTCCGCCTCCACCACCGCCTCCTCCTCCGCCCAAAGCTTATACAGAGCCAAATCCGTACCTCGAATCCACAACCTTGACTACCTCCTCACTCGCCGATAGTGACTGTGAGTTTCTGCTTCTCATATTTAGTCCACTCGCGCTCAAGTCTATATATAGTTCCACAATTCTCCGACTTTAATCTTAACCCCGAAAACAAGCCCACTTTATTCTCGTTCGAAGCTGAACTCGCTGCTTCAGAGGCGGGGCCTTCACGACGCGCAGCTCAACGAGATGATCGAGATCAAGAAGAAGAGTGGGATCCCAGCTCATACATGTACAATGAACGGCCAGAGTACGACGATGCTTATCGTGAAGCAGGTCCTAGCCATGCTAACCGAGACTCCATCGTCGACCCACGGCAATCCATTGCCGTATACTCTCAAGAGGAGCCAACTGTCCAGGAAACTCAGGACGACTACTGGGAAGATATTGACGAGGATGAATCTATTTTCATTAATTTCTCGTTGCTTTCACATATTGCAGTGCAACTTCGAGACAAGATAGAGCCCAAAATGCACGTGAAAGGAAGTGTATCTTATCCTCGTTCGTTCACTGGGCGTGATATTGTGGTATGTTCCGTTTCTGCTTAAAGTTGTCACATGGTATTTGGGTGCTCAAGGTTTTTATTAGTCTACTATTCAGTCCCAAATTCAGCGCGAGTTGGCCATCAACCACGGGCTTTCTACAAGTGACCGTCGGGTAGCATTGCAAATTGCAAGGAGTCTACATAGTCAGCTCTTCATTTGTGAAGTCGAATGGGACAGCATCGTCCTACAGGATGGGGTCGAGGATCTATATCTGTTCAACGAAATTCTTGAACAAGAGGAGTTACCAACCGGGGTCATCACCATGATGACGAGGTGTTACTCTCCAAGCTGCGGTGATGGCGCTCCCTGTTACTCGTTTAGTTGTCCAAGAAAGGTAATCCAGATTCTAAACTTGTTTCATGTCTCGCAACTTACGTTTCCTGCTTTAGGGCAACTTCAACCTCGGCCTTCCTCCAGTAGCAACTGATACGTTCATTGCACCCAAGGATGAAGAATGGACCAAGACTATCGATCCTCTTGCTTTACAGTCACTTACAAAGGAGGAAATGGACAGACAGAAGTGTGTATTGGTTTTCATAGTCAACTTTATTGGAACTCACAATGTTGCAGTGTTATCCATGGTCTCATTGCGGGAGAACAGCGCTACCTGAAAGATTTGGAATTGGTCGATTCTGTCTTCATCAAGCCTTTACGCGCAGCCAATCCACCTGTCGTGGCTCCTCACTTGTTGGACGACTTGATCGATGACATTTTTGGCAACATTTTGGATCTCCGAGAATGCAACCGACGACTATTGGAAGTGCTCATCGTTCGTCAACGAGAGGAAGGCCCTGTCATCTTGCGCATCGGAGACATCTTCCTGGAAGCTGCGATGGAGTTCAAATATGCCTATCCGGAATACTTGGGTCATTATCCAATATCGGAGAAACGATTGGCAGAGGTAATTGAGACGCATCCCACATTTGTCACATTTTTGGAGGTATGTTCAATCTCAACATCTTTCTATGTAGGAGTTTTGACGAGGGTTGTTTATAGAAATGTTATCAAACGCTACAAACTCTAAACCCAACAGCAGCTCCTATGGACCTCAAGGCTTTCCTTGAACGTCCTGGAGAGCATCTTCGCTCCTATCCTCAGTCTCTGGAAGAAGTATTAAAGAACACCGAGCCTGGAAATGGGGATGGCGACTTTGTGAGACAGGCGATTGACGCAATCAGGAATTTGCAGTCTATTGCGCAGTTGAGGACGTTCCAATCTGCGATGGGTAAAGGGACACCAGGAAAATGGGAGTGGCATGATCTTGTTGCGCCCGAGGTACGAGGGAAAATGACGAAAAAGCAAGCTAAACGACAAGCGTAAGTGAAGGGCATTTATGGTTTTTTCATCCCAATTGATCATTGTTTTAGCGTCATCTTTGAGTTGATCAAAGGAGAAATGTCCTATGTCAAAGATTTGGAAAACATGCTCCACGTACGTTGAGCGGCATTGCACATTTTTACCCTTTGTCTAATCATCCATAGATCTACATCACGCCTTTGCGTCAAGCCCAACCTCCCATCATCCCGCCAGACAGGTTAGAAAGGTTCATCGACGAAGTATTCCACAATTACAGCGAGCTCTATGAGCACCACAAGAAACTTGTGAATAAGCTGCACGAAATCCAAAGGGAGCAACATCCAGAGATTCACAGCATTACTGCACCGCTGTATGACTGTGCTCTTCATTTCCACGATGCCTACATGGAGTACATCCCAAATTACCCCATAGCTGCGTACCGGATTGACGACGAGATGGTGACCAATTTGGCATTTAAAGCCTTTGTGGACGTATGTCGATTTAAAGTTTTCGTCCAGTTGATGGCATTGTATACTGATTGAATCCTCTTAGCAATGTGTTCGTCACCCGGATGCCCATCGTCTAGATATGAAGAACTTTATCAATCGTCCTATTCCTCGCCTGCTTCGTTATGAACTGCTCCTTAAGGGTATTATGGATGAAACGGAGCCTGGACACGATGACCTGGAAACCATTCCCAGTTTGATAGATACCATCAAGTCCCTTGGTAAGGAATCTGAACCTGGTGTTCATGCCGCGAAACAGAAGGTGGAGGTTTGGAGGTACAACACGAGCTTGGTATTCAAGCCCGGGGAATACATTGTATGTGATGAAGTCATTTTCTCCATGACATTTAGCTGATAGATATACTAGGATATGGACCTCCTTGACCCAAGTCGATCTCTCATTTACAGTGGCAAGTTGCTACGTCAGCCGGATAGTGGTCTTGAATGGAACGGGTGGAGTGAACTGCATGTCCTTCTATTTGATAACTATCGTGAGTTGTTTTACTCGCCGCTTCGAGCCTCTGTTTATTATCATCCTTTAGTCGTTATGACCAAACCAAAGGAGAAGGACGGTATCACCAGATATATCGTCAATCGCCGGGTGAGTGATAATGCATTTGTTCATTGCATACGTTCATCTTACGTGTTCTATTTTTAGCCCATTCCGTTGGACCTATTGACTTTGGTCAACTTTACCGACCCGCCTACTCAGCGTAGCACTGGTATCTTGAAGACACTACGTGTAGGAGAACGACATGAAGGAAACGTCGCACCAGGATTGTCTCCCGAGAGCGCCACTGACTCAAGATTCGTCTTCCCCCTCACACTTCATCACAACGGCCGAATGGGTGGCCCTTACATCCTCTACGCTGAATCTTCGCAGATTCGATCAGAGTGGAAGGAGAAACTTGATCATGCTTTGACCATGAGAAAGGTCGTTCAGGAGAATAACAAGGTGTTTGAAATTGAGTACCTGAGCAGGGAGACGTTCATCATGCCGTCGGTTCCCATCAACAACTCGAATCATTCCGGTCCTGCTTGGAATCAGGATAGTCAGTATACGGGCAAGGTTACTTGCTCAGTTCCTTTCAGTAAGTGGACTTTGCCTTTCGAACTTGAAAGACGCGTTTCTCATTTTTAATAGATACTCCTGATGGCCGTCCGCTGGTCGCTATTGGATGCAGCGAGGGCGTTTGGATTGGGTTCCGCCATGATCCAAAATGTGCGCCATATTTATTGTTGTATCTGATATTTTATCTTACCTTGTGTATTCGCAGCCATGCGTCGGGTACTTCATCTCAAGATGGTCACCCAGTGTGCGATGTTAGAAGACTTTGGCATCTTCTTGGTGCTCGCAGACAAGGCCCTTTTCGCGTATCACATTGAAGCTTTGGTACCTTCTTCTCCCCATGGTGCACACACTTCGCAAGTCCCTCAAAAGCTCAGTGGTGCCAAGGACGTACACTTTTTCAGTGTCGGTACACTTCATGGTAGAACATTAATTGTCTACATGAAGAAGAAAGGAGTATGTATACTCAATAAACGCCCTATTGAGACATGCTAACGCAGGATTTCAGTTGGACAGCATTTTCCGTGTCCTTGAGCCTGTTAACGACAAAATCAACGAACGAGTCAAAGCTCCACTGGGTCTGGGTTCTCGCTTGGGCTTCCGCTCGGCTAAATCGGAGTGGTTCAGAGTCTATCGTGACTTCTTCCTGCCATCCGACTCGTTTGATGTCATCTTCTTGAAGGCCAGAATTGCCATTTTCTGTGCCAAAGGATTCGAGATTATGAACTTGGGAGAGTATGTTACATTTGTTTCGCTCTAAACTCATATCTCTGACTTTTTTCGTGTAGCTTTGAGAGTATCACTATTCCTCAGAGAGAGGATCCTAAGCATGCACAGTTGGCTAAGCGCTGTGAATCATGCCGCCCATTGGGAATGTTCAGGTCGACCGACGACGAATTCTTGCTTTGCTATGACGGTGAGTTTTGATGTTCTCCACATTATCTGGCATTAGATATCTGATATTCGGTCAGAATTCGGTCTTTACGTCGACAAGCACGGTGATCCTTGTCGAACATCAGGCACCATTGAATGGGAAGGTACAGCTGAACGTGTTGCATTCCACTCTCCCTATATTCTGCTCTTCGATTCTCGCTTCATTGAAGTTCGTCACATTCAAACTGGCCGTCTTGCCCAAATTATTCCTGGCACTGATATCCGATGTACATGGGATGGTCGCGGAGTAAGCAACCCCCACGTTGCACCGCCTGTGGACAATACGGACGAAGCTGGATTCCAAGATGCTCAGGTCCACTTTGTGATGAATAGCTTGGATCCCGTATCTGGGCCTGGAGGAATGAGGCAAAGGAATGTGGTTCAACATGTGTGCGAGCTGATACCTACTGTGCCGCTATTCCCTGTGTCTGGACCCAACGCGCCTCCCCCAGTTATTCCTGCTGGTGGTGTTCCACACCCAGGACACGCTCACCCTGTTCGAATGGATACTGGATTTAGTTCCATGTCGTCTCAGTCGACCCCTACTAGCATGCAAATGCCTATGCAAGCCTATCCCTCGACCCCTTCTCTAGCAGGATCATACGGTTTTCCGCCCTCTGGATCCAACGGAAGTTCACCAATGTATCCTGGTGGCTACGTTCCCGCACCAGCACCCAATGTCAATTCGATTCCGGGTGGACCTTATTACGGGCGTACACCAAGCTATGCCGCTAATTCTCCCCCTCGTTCACCTGATGCGTTCCCTGGACAAGTTTCATGGAGGCCATCATGATCATTTTAAGACTTTCTTCGATTGGATTATTTAGCTTTTTTCGGTTTCTTCTTTTACATGACATGACACGACGAATTACACCGTCTTTTTTCTATTTTTCCCTTTTTACTATTTTGGTTAGAACTGCCTCTAGTTGCTACTGCTTTGTCTGCTCTCGATCTTGTTGGATGGCTACTAAAATTATGGTCTACTGTGACACTTTATTTTTTATTCTCTTGTTCATGTTTTCAAGTTCGTACTCAGTTCATGATGGTCAAGTATAATAAGTACGCGCGTAATGAACTTGCTATTCTGATTTCTGATTCCTTGTCAGACGCCACAAGCGCTAAATGATTTTCTTCGCACTAGGGAAACCCCGAAGTGAATGTTATTTATTCTTCACTAAGAAAACCTGCCAAAAAGAACACTCGGATAAAGGGTGTTCGAATAACCAATGATGGTTCTGACTTCCTCTGCTATGTTTTCAGCTTCGAGTCTATGACAACAACTATATTATGATTCTTATGTTCTTATCAAGCGTTGTTCTAAGCGTACCGTTTAAGGCGCGAATTTAAGTCAATTGCCCTTTGTGGGGCTCCATTTAATGGTGTGGAAGGCCTTAAGCTTCTAAAGGGCTTCGTACTAGCGCTCTTATTGTTCAATGATGTCGAATCTATCAAAACTTCCGTTCAACGAGGGCGTTAGAATGGTGACGTTAGAGCCAGGAAAAACATATAAAACCTCCTCTGAATATTGGAAAGCAGCAACCAAACGCGTTTGAATCAGCTACAGTATCCATAGCAAGTCATGTTCTACAAAGGTACTTTAGCGCCTTCAACGCAGTTGTACTAGTGTTCTGGCAACGCTGACAATATTCGTTTGTGCAGGTCTTCTCCTTGGTCTCGTCGCAGCCTGTGCCACCCAAGTCCTTGGGATTGATTTTTCTGCATCCAATTACATTTGGACCAATGAAGGCAACCCAGGACCGGGCGGCAACATGCCGGTCGGGACTCGCGCATTCCGTCGTGCCGCATACGCCCCTCGCGGAAAACGCACTCGTTCCGCTGACATCCTCATCTCCGCCGACAACGCCTACGAGCTCTATGTCAACGAGGTCAAAATCGGGACAGGCAGCAACTTCCACACTGCGCAGTTGTACCATGTGCCTCTTACCAAAGGGTGCAACGTCTTTGCAGTCAATGCGACCAATACGGCTACTGTCCCCAACCCGGCAGGTTTGGTTGCGACAATCAAAGTCAGGTATACCGATGGATCGACTGAGACGATTGTTACGGATCAGACTTGGAGGGCGTTTACGAGGGTCCCAGAAAACTTTGAGGATGAGGATTTCTTTGATGGCAATTGGCCGTTTGCAACGGTTGAAAACAGCTTTGCTGCAAGACCTGCCTATTGGGCCAATGTGGTTCTTCCAGCTGATGCTCCGTTGTATTAGTTGATGACGCTGAGTAGTCGTTGTGCTGGTGATAGATAGAATGTCGACGAAAGATAGAGAGTAGATTTGTGGTGGCGGTTAGATTAGGTATACATGCAAAGTTTGTTGAAAGTTGGTTCATCAGAGACCTTTCCAACAATGCTGCAACGTTTCCTGTATACTCGATGAGCGGAATGGAGAGAGGGAGCGTTTCGTATCCCCATTGTACCATACTCCTCGACTTTCAAGAAGCTGGCTACGCTCCAGCCTCCGCACCAGGACCCAATGTAAATGCGATTCCAGTGGACTATGTGATGGCCGTACACCAGGCTCAGGTATAATAAAAACGAGCATATTGAACTTGCTACGCGGATTTCGGATTCCTTGGCAGACGCCACGAGCGCTAAATGATTTGTGTTTCAGTCAATCTTCAAGTTCGGTAACAAGACCTGCCAGTTCTTCATTTAGACGAAATTGAACGCATGCGCAGTGAATAAGTGCCCTCTTCCTGTAAAATGTTTATAAAATGCCAATAAAAAAAACTCGTATAAAGGGTGTTTGAATAATGTGATTCCTACCTCTCCTCGATGACCATTGACCATGTTTTCAGATTCGATTTTATGACAACAGCTGTATTATGATCCAAATCAAGAGAGGTTCAAGGCATGTCATTTCAAGGTGCAATTTAATCACTTACCCTTTGTGTGGCTCCGTTTGATAGTATGGAAGGCGTTCCAAAATACTTCGTACTACAGCCCTCGATTTTGAGCGATGTCAGTGTTCAACGAGCATGTTAGAATGATGAAGGAAGAGCCAGCAAAATATAAAACCTACGTTCAATATTCGAAAGGAACAACCAAGCAGGTTTGAATCAGTATTCACAACAAGCCAATATGTTCTACAAAGGTATTCTCTCGCCTTCAATTCAATTACCTTGCAATCCTGATTTCATTTATGGAGGTCTTCTCATTGGTCTTATCGCAACCTGTGCTACCCAGGTCCTTGGAATTGACTTTTCCGCATCCAACTACATATGGACCAACGAGGGAAACCCAGGACCGGGCGGAGACATGCCCGTCGGGACTCGCGCATTCCGTCGTACCACATACGGCCCTCCCGGGAAGCGCATTTTCTCCGCTGACATCCTCATCACCGCCGACAATGGCTACGAGCTCTATGTCAACGAGGTCAAAATCGGAACAGGAAACGACTTCCACTCTGCGCAGCTCTACCATGTGCCTCTTACCAAGAGCTGCAACGTTTTCGCAGTCAAAGCAAGCAATGCCGGTGTTGTCCCTAACCCGGCGGGTTTAATTGCAACAATCAAAATCAGGTATAGGGATGGATCCAATGAAACGATTGTTACGGATCAGAGCTGGAGGGCCTTCACGAGCGTTCCACAAGGCTTTGAGGCTGAGGAGTTCGTTGATGGCAGCTGGCCATTTGCGACTATTGAAAGTAGCTTTGCTGGGAGACCTGCTTATTGGGGGAATGTAGCTCTTCCAGCTGATGCTCCGTCATCTTAGGGTTCGAGTTTGATAGTGCTGAGTAATCGTTGTGATGGAAGTAGATAGAATGTCGGCGAAGATAAATCGTAAAATTGCGGTGGCGGTTAGATTAAGTATACATACAAAGCTGGTTCATTGTCGTTGGGTAAAGACTACTTGTTGATAGTAGGTCCGTCAGAGACCTTTCCAACAATATTATAGCGTTTACTGTACACTCGATGAGCTGAATCGAAAGAGAGAAAGCTACGTGGGTACTCACGAGAAAAACGAATGCCAGTCATCCAAAACCTTTGCATCCTTCTCATCCAATGTACTATAGTCTGCTACGGCGTCCTCTGGCTTCAAGCTCGACATTCCAAGTCCCCTAGATCCATCCTTTCCTGCAAATACGTTGTATGATCGACCTGCTCCATAGACATCCGCCTTGTGGGATACATCGAAGATATCGCCTAAATTATGAGCGCATCGTCAGCTTCCTGTCACCCAACAGAAAGGGCGAGTACATCGATCGATACCCACCTTTGATTGCGACATAAATGGGCTTCGTAGGATCGCTTCCGTCGAATTCTTTCAGTTGCTCCGTCGTGAACGGGTCATCCTTGGGAGGTGCGAGGTCTGCTCGAGGTGCTTGCATAATTGACTTTAGAGGTTTCTTGCTTTGTTGTGGGTCTTCTGCTGGAACTGTCACAGGAGCCGACTTGGATTTTTGCTGGTTCAAATAAAACAAAAATGTTACGGGAAGAACGAAAGCAAGAGCGTAAAGAGCAACTTGGTCCAACTGCTGAAGAGAAAACATCACTAAGAAGCTAGGACGGTCAGATGATTATGTCGGTATTCGGGTATTGCCGAAAACCGGCCCTGATTGACACTGGTGGTTGGGTTTCTCCCTTGGATGGGAGAACAGACTCTGAATAGAGGCTTTTTATGAAAAGGCCATGTGCAGGGGCGTTGTTATGTTGTTAAATTTGACCACCAACGTCACCGGGTATCATGAGCGAATACAAGTTTCTTCGCGTTACAGGTCCTGTATCCGTTGAACGTCATGACGGCGACCTGCCCATCTTCAGTGCCCAGATCACACTGTGAGTACCTCTTTTGCGCGAAAATATTCGGGAATGCTAAAATTTCTCATTTGTTAGGCTACTAGGGCTAACAGGCGTTGGTAAAAGCAACGTAAGCAACCTTGTATCATGCTTTCGAACGTCGTTCGTCTCATTGAAATTTGACACATAGTTCTTGGAATGCCTTCACGGCACAAAAACCCTCGAAATATCTGGAGATTCCCTCGAAAGTGTCACACAAGAAGTCATATGTTATAGACTTGTTAATGTGACCCTTGGAAGGCTCCGTCAAGCGATATATATCCTAGACTGTCCGGGGTTTTCAGATAACCAGATTTCTGAAATGAGGGTCGTGAAGATGCTACAGGCGTGGTGTGAAGCCCAAGCGTAAGTGAGCGCTCGTTGTTTGTGATCGACGTGGTTGATTGACTGATCGATCATCTGAATTTTGAACATTGTAGGGGAAGTCCCAGCTTCGACAGCATTCTATACTTTCATCGTATCACTGACAAGAGGCTGTCAGGGAGTCAGAGGAGAGTCTTGAATCTGATAAATACTCTCATTGGAAATTCTGGCATATATTCTTGTGTGGGAGTTGTTACCACCATGTGGGATACACTATGGAATGATGTTCAGATCGAGGGAGCCAACGAGAGGTTTCGGGAGTTGAAGGAAGGGCACTTGAAGGTGTGTTTGCATAAATATCATCTGGACCGCAAGACTTTTGAGCTGAACTCTACACAAGAAATCATTTGGACCCACAGCAAGAAAAGCCTTTCAGTTTCAAAATGATCAGCGGTCTGCATTGGAGATTTTGGATGGCATGATGCAACTTCGTCGAGACAAATTTGGCGCCTCACTAATATTCGGAAGCATGCGTGACCCACCTATCAAAAGCTGCAGCCATTTGACAGCAGAGAAAAGGTTTCGAAGCGCTCCATTTGCTGTGATGCTGTACGGGCTTTTAGTTGAGAGGATCGAAGGAGTAAAACGAAGGCTTGGGGAAATTGAAAAGGAGATGACATCATTACAGGATGAACTTGGCGAAACGTCCATCATTGACGATGAGACAATGCGAAAGCGGGAGTTGTTACGGTGTCTCGAGGTCAGCCAGAGGGAAAACGAGGAGATGTTGAAAGGTTTGGAAGTGGAACGGGTACTGTTCGGAGGCCCACCAGTCGAGACAAAAAGCGTGAAGGAGAAGCTCATAGGATATTTCAAGAGCAAAAAGGCTACCTGATAATTGGTCTTGTCTAGTCCTGTAACGAATAATCAGAATTCTAACTTTCGATTCACGGTAAGAGGCCACTTTTAGGGGCTTATCTCAATTAACGATTTTTCTCTCTCTCGTCTTAGTGGATCTAGCAACTTCGGATGCCAATCCACATATAAGGCTGCTAAGGCTGCTTCGAGGAAACATTGTAAAGCCCCTGACCAGATTAATGATTTACGTGGAACTCGAGAGCAACTTTGAAGAAAATTATCGCACTCTCGTGTCCGACATTCAATTTATTCTGGATAACCTCTCGTCTTGTCAGAATATTCTGGCAATACTGTCTATCAAGGTCAACATATCAACATGGAACCTGGAGTTGACACCCCCCATTGGCCCCATTGATCTCCTCGAATCGGAGTGGGAACATATGGGCAGAATGCTAGCGGATACGAACAGCTTTCCGAAGTTACATTATGTTTCTCTTTTCCTTTCCATTAATGTTTTGGAGTCCGAGCGGGAGTCTGTTGGATATCCGCTACGACAAGCATTTGGTGGTGAGAATGGGCTGAGGAGATGTTTGAGTGGTGTGAGGCGGGAATTCGAAACTCGGGCCAGGCTTTATTCTAAGGCAAAAGTACGTCTCCAAGATACTTATATATAGGGTATTGGGTAGCCACCAATAATGTGGGCACTCGATTCGATTCGTATTTAGAAGCATAAGAGAAAGTCGTCAATTCATTTCGTATCGTACATATATATCATTTATATACATTGTCGAACGGCATAACCTGCCGTCGTAGTCATTAATCTCATGGAGAGAGCCACAAGAGAAGTCAAAAATGAAGATCAACATCCAGCGGGCAACACGGGCGGTTGCTGAAGGCTGGCGGGGACGGCGCTTCCGTCATACACGGTACATTTCTGCATTTCAGGAGCGCCCCAGATCTCTTGAATGAGAGGCAACACTGTCCTTCCGTTCACCACCAGATCAACATTTGGAACTGGCATTTGGAGTGTTGGTACAGTATTTAGGAAGCCTGGGTAACTTCCGTTGAAAAAGACAGTGTCGAGGGTAGCCGCTCGGACGTCGTCCTGGGTGTGTTGAGCGACGAGGCTGAAGACGTTTGCTCCGGCATCGTATCGGCCGAGCGTATGAAGACCCCAGTTGGCTTGAACTGTAGATATGGCGGAGAAGTGGGTGTAGATAGAGTCGTCGGTTGTGCCGTGAAGAGATGGAGGTACTGCTGAGCCCAGGAGGACAGTGAAAACGCGATTTTGAATTGAGTGTGCGTCATTTTCGTCGAATGCTATAAGAGGACGATGGGTTAGCATAACAGTCCTTAGATACTAACCGAGCTCGTGAGACACATACTTAGTAGGATGAGAGTCTTTGGAGCGTTGAAATGTGGGTCTTTGAGCAGTGGGGTGAGGAAATTCTTCGAAAATGTTCCTGCCACTGTGACATTGCTATCATGACCATCATTGGCTATTGTCGAAGGATTTATTAAACGACGAGATACACCTCCATCGAAAGAAATACATACTCATATTGGGAGTGATGAACATCCATTGGGGCAGCGCGTCGTTGGCGAGGTCTTCTCTGAAGAGGGTAAAGTTTTTTATTTTTGCAAGACGGTCTGGGAAATTTGCAACGGAATCGAAGATGACGAGAGGGCTAGTATCGAGTGATGCGGTATCTTCAGAGGTCATCATGCAACGATACGTTTAATTACTCACTTGTGTTTGCGCACATAGTCGTTGGCTCCAGTAACTTGGTTCAAGAACTGAATATCTTGGAATCCTGTGCTAGGCATGTCTTCTTCGTATTCTCCCCAGCTGATACCTTTGTCTTCCAATAGGTCGACGATACTCGACACATTCCCAGGGACTCGATTGAAGTTATCGTTGTTCATGCCAAAGTATTCACCTCCTACGGAGCTGACATAGTTGGGCTCGGACGGGTGCGTGAGAGCAAAGAAGTTGGTCAACAAAACTCCCTGTTTTGCTAGGTCCTGTAACGATGCTATGGATGGGGCACGTTGATGAGAAACGACTACGAATGTGTGATGGCATGACTTACGATCCAACGCGGCAGCTGAAAAGTCGGTGTTTTCGAGCCAGATGCTTACGAATCGATCGAACACTATTCCAGGGACGATGGGGGCACGGGGAGGAGCTTGTTTAGGCGGGCCTGCGATGGGAGTGGGTGGAGGGCCAGGTGGACTCGGAGGCCCTCGAGAATTATCCACGGGCATTGGTGGTCTATTAGTTGTGAAATTAACATATGATTGGAGGAGATATAGCCAGTAAATATCATGCTACATACGCTGCAAATGCTCCTCCGAGAAGAAGGGCACCAAGTAGTAAATTCAGTCCTAGCATTGTGGCGTAAGGGGAAATGGGGAAGAGGTCGTGGAGCGCGTAAAACTTCTCTGCCTGGATGGAAGTCGAAGCAATGACTCTGCTTTATAGCATTTGCATCTTGTATGAGGGAATTTTGTTTCGTAATGCCCTGTTCCCTCTATAGATCCATGACTTCTGGCTATGTTCCCTGAAGAAAACTCTGCGGCGTGCCGATGTACGCGTATAGAGTGGGTCAAAGGTCTTCAGCGAACCCATCTTGTCGCTTCATAGGCCCAAAACAATGGTGAAACGAAGCACGTTGGTCGTTAAATTGCTTTAAATATAGGTTTGTGCAGTCCGTAGAGTGTCTTTTAACAACGATTGCCAGGTTTATTAATAAAGCTGACAGATATTGCGCAAGACCGGCTGTTCGAACATAGTGTCCCTATCGTTCGTGAAAGTAAACACTGGTACATAGAAATGGATATAGCAATTATCCGCATGGGATTTCATTCAGATGACCTGGCACTATGCTTGTTATCGCAATTTAAGCATCGACAGAATTATCGCGGTTTAAACAATTGAATTGCGTTTGAAGGTCTGAATGTCTATTCACCTCGATTCGAATTTGGCAAGTCGGGTTTCCGTTGGATCCTCACCCCAAGCGCCCAAGCATATATAGTGCTGTTCGCTGCGCATCAAACAGCATAATCTGCCAAGATCATTATGTCTTGGTAGGGATAAGTGCACACTATTTGCCATATGTGAGATTGATTTTTTTATGGGTCGGCTGGATGACCGCATCGTGAGTAGGACTGTACCATTTTGAATGGGCGCATGTGGGGTTATTCCCGGCGTTCTTAAAGGATGCGTCAGATAATTTTGAGGGACAGGGGTACCTGGAAAATCAAGTGAATGACGTGAGAGTTTTTGAACTTTTAATAGACGCACATGCGAAGATTTTATTTGTCTGTCTACATAATGTATCTGACCGCGATGTACAGGTCGGCCGGCGTTTCCAACTTTGGAGGAGCGCATATTATGGCCTCATCATACGGCCAACTGGGCGCATGAGCGCTTCTCATGAGGATGGCTAATTATACCACCCTTACCGTTACCTGAGGAAATTTGACAATCCCTTTTTAGTATCCGTCAATTGCAAACGGCTCGCTGTCCAACAGGCGGCACAACAGCTAAGAATGAACTTTTAATGCACCCAAAATTGTCAGCCAGTTCTCTCTGCTAGGAACGTACGATGGGGTTATTCTAATCACGGAATGGCTAGTACTATTGCAGCTGCTTTTCGTTGAGCAGATTGGACTGGGACTGGCGTCGTTTCATGTGCATGAACCTTCAGCCATGTTGCGTCCAGACATGAAACAATCATGTGCCCCATGGCCCAGTTGGTTAAGGCGTCCGACTGTTACGCTACAGCTCAATAATGCGCTTACGTCATATCGGGAGATCGAGAGTTCGAGCCTCTCTGGGGCAGGTTTATTTTTTTGTACTTGAACTATGTTTTTCATGAATTGGAATACAGAGATGTGGTACTCAAAACATATTTTGGCGCCCAAAGAGTTTTATACGACTAGAATAATCAAATTAATTCGTTATTGAGTCTTCAGGAGTGATTATGATGTCATGAGATAATCAGTTTTGCGCGTATAATTATTGATTGACCATCTCTTCCTTCCTTTCTCCGATATGGCTTCAACAACGAACAAGCGCCCAAGGACATCTTCAGCATCCATGGATCTGAACCCTCCTTTGCTCTCGGAAGGAACATCACCACCTTCCAATCCACCATCCAAAGCCATGCGCGTTCAACCGTTCAACCCATCGGCCACACCTGATGCTGGAACAGGTGCTTCGTCCGTCGGCCACCCCCTGCTTTGCAACCTTCCACCAACATGTAATCACCATCCGACACCCATTTCCGATACAAATGAACTGGAGAGGCATTACGCTTCTCATCATGCCCACGTCTGTGAGCTTGATAACTGTAGGTGTGTTTTCCCAGAGGCTCGGCTGCTTGAACTGGTAAGTGGTCAAAGTCAATGGATACTCTGTATACTAACAGTGCTGCAAACAGCATCAGACAGAGTGTCATGATCCTATAGCTGCCATCCGTAAAGAACGAGGAGAAAAAATTGTATGTGAAATAAACCCATCTTCGATCATATACATAGCTGATGTTCATGCAGTTCCAATGTCATATACCGGCACCTACATGTGGCCGCAATTTCCTGACACCTAAAGCGAGACGTTTACATTTAATCCAAGTCCACAACTATCCAAAACAATTCTTTTTCGCTGTGACCAACAAAGGTGTTGGTGGACTGCTTCGAAGATGGGGAGAAGGTGCAAGCCTCGTTAGAGGTCCTTGGAAGCCAAGGGATTCGAAGGCTACATTGTCTACGAACCCAAACTCGAGTGGTGGAAAGGGTGATGGTATGGATGAAGATGGTAATGACAGTGATAGTGATGACGAAGAAGAGGAGGAGGAGGAGGATGCACCCATCCAAGAAGACGACGAAGAAGAAGAAGCTATCGACCAATCAACACCCCGCATCCGTCCAATTCGATTCAACAGCGGTTCATCCCCACACTCTTCTGTATCTTCTAAAGTTACTGTACGAGGCGGAGCCCCACACCAACGACAGCACAGTGGTGGTGCTTTGGACGACTCTGGTATATCAGGAATCACCAACGCAATCGAGTCTCTATCCCTTGTTCCTGATTCAGTGCGCTTCGGACGAGGCGGAAAGCGGGGTTTTATCGGTGGTCCCCGTGGAAGAGGTGCTCCCAGAGGAGGAGGACGCGGCAGAGGTGGACGAGGATGGGGAGGCGGAGGTGTGTATGAAGGGGGGGAACATCAACATGCAATGGAGGTCGATAACACGGCATCTGCTCACCACCCTGGGGTCATTCCACTACGAGGACGTGGTGCTGCTGCTGCCAATATCCGTGGTGGACGAGGGCATCATGGCCCCAACGTAATCCCAAATAATTCCATAACAGTACGAGCCAGAGGCAGAGGACGCGGACGCGGTGCCTCATAATCGATTAATCTCATATCTCGCTAACTACATATAACACCCAAGTAATCTCTCTAGCTTTTGTTACCCATCTGTGTATCGGAACGGAACTAACTGTATCATCAACTGTACCTGCTTTCGTTTCCCAAGTTTGCTGTCAATGTACCAACCCCAAGTATCATCTTTCTTGTCTGTTAGTGTTATTTTTGGATTGGAGGAAATAGAATTGTTCTTGAATACAACTAGGTACTTATGTATATAAAACCTGTAAATCCACAACGTATGGTAAATGCACAAAGAGATATTGACAAATTTGGGAAGCAAATGATGAGCAGCAGCAGGGAGAAAACGAGGGAGAGAATAAAAGAAAGATTGACACAGAATTACAACCACAACTTCCAGAGATTCTACAAATGTCCTGCCCTCAAAGGGGGCGATCGAGGTGGTGAAAACGAAATTGGGTAAAATGGAGCAGTTGAGGGGGACGACAACGCGCCAGGGAGGTATAATGCTGTCGTAGGGAATAGCTCAAACACATGCTGTACGATACCCCGCATGGGGCGCCCACCAGGCTGCGTAGGCGCATCCGTGATATTCATCACAGCATGCACGAGAGGCTCTTTGATCATGTTGTCTTCGTTCCCTTCAGGCGGCGCGAATGTCGAGCTGGGGTCCACAGACCGGCCATCCCAAACGCACCGTATATCTGTGCCAGGTATGATTTGGATGAGCCTACCTGTTTCGATGTGCCGCACTTCAATGAACCGCGGGTCGAAGAGGATGACGTAGGGGGAGTGCAAGGCGGCTTTGTCTGCTGTGCCTTCCCACTCGACGATCCCAGTTGGACGATTGGGATTTCCTTGCTTGTCAACGTATACACCGAATTCTAGAGGGATATTAGTCCGTGTAGAAGAAACAGGTGGTGGGTAATTACCATTGTAACATAGCAAAAATCCATCGTCGCTCGATCGGAACATGCCCAGGGGACGACAATGATCACACCGCCTGGAAAGGTAAGAATAGCGAGGACTGTCCCTCTGTGGTATCGTCACACTGCGATAGCTACACCACAAATTTAGTTTTTACCCATAAACCCAATACAGCTTTCACTTACTCAGTCAAATCCATGATCTGGAAACCCTTTGCGCTGAGGACAGCAATTTTGGCCTTGAGGAAGATAAGGTCGTGTGCGTCTTGGCACTGGAAATCTTTGAAAGGCCTAAACCACTCTGGTCTCTTCTTGGCTCCAGGCATAAATCCTCGCTGATTACTGGCCTTGGGCCTTTCGTTGATCTTATCTAGAACAGGCTCGACGGCGTAGAAATGGCAGTCGTTGTTCTTCACAAAACAATCAGCAACTCTCCTGAAACGGACTGTGTGAGATAGCACTTACACCACGTTTTTTCATGTAGATAACCAGTGTTCGATTATGCAGAATTCCTACGCTGAAGAACTGTACGTCCTTGCCATGAATTTTGACTGGCGTCTGGGATGCATGGATGCTGCCGGGTGTGGTAGGAACAAGGGCTTCGAGATGGTATGCAAACAAGACTTTATCCGCTAACACAATGAACAGACCAAAGTCTTCTAGCATTGCACACTGTGTCACCATCTTCAGATGCAACACCCTGCGTAGAGCTATGAAAACTCGCGTAAGAAGAAATGAACAGGCGAAATGGTACGTCAACGTACATTTTGAATCATGTCGGTACCCAATCCAAACACCCTCTGCACATCCAATGGCAACAAGACCGCGACCGTCCGGAGTCACTTTTTTAATCACTTAAAAGCCATCCCAAAGCCCAGTACAAAACAAAACACTCACTAAATGGCACAGAGCATGTCACCTTTCCCGTAAACGTCCCATCATTCCATGCCGGTGCATTTGGATTGGTCGCAAAAGCAGGAATCAAAAATGTGTCTACACTCAGACTTTCGATTTCAAATATCTTGTTCATGTCTTGAACAACCCTCCTAAAACCAATAACTTCTTCTAGTCGCTTCTTCCATTCCGTACGAGCAGCGGCGCTTTCTGCGTAAAGGATGTATGGCCCGCCAAGACGACCGTTATGGTGGATGATACAAGGGTAGACAGTTCGCGAATCAGTGTCAGCAGAGCGAGACGATACGCTAGCGCTGTCTGATCTGTCCCGGAAGGCGCGGAGAATACTGTTACCTCGCTGCACGGGGTTGTCAGAGAAATTGACCACCGATAGTAGATCTAGCGGTATAGGCTATAACCTAAATCAGAATACTTGCAAAACGGTAAGTTTGGTGTTGCACCCACCTTTCGATAAACATGATACTTTGTGACGCCATCCTTCTCTTTCGGTTTGGTCATAACGACTAGATAGCGTATTCAGTTTCAATCAACAGAGAGAAAAAGGGAGAAACCATACGATAGTTATCGAACAACATAACGAAGAGCTCCGTCCATCCATTCGTGCGGTCATTATCAGGTTGACGGAGCAGCTTGCCAGTGTGCTCGAGTGATCGGTTTTCGTTAAGAAGATCCATGTCCTGAAATGGACTGTTTAACACCTTGAAAAAATCATACAAACTAGATTTTCCACATACCACATATTCACCAGGTTTGAACTCCAAGTTGGCGTTGTATTTCCATAGCTCAACCTTTTTCTTCGACGTAACGACGCCAGGCTCTGTTTCCTTTCCAAGTGACTTGATCAGATCAATAACAGGGGGGATGGCATCACGGTCATCATGATATGATGGCGTTTCCGACAAAATCTCCTTCAAGAGCAGTTCATATCTCAGCAGCCGAGGAATAGGCCTGTTAATAAAGTTCTTCATATCCAATCGATGAGCATCTGGATGACGAATGGCGTTCTGCAGCACATCATAAGCAATTGATAAATAAATAAAAGCATGTCACTCACATTAACAAACTTTCGGAACTCCTCGTTGTTGGCAATCTCGTCGTCGATCCTATAGGCGGCTATGGGGTAGTTCGGGATATACTCCATATATGCCTCTCGGAAATTCAACACAGCATCAAAAACTGCGGGGGTGATCGTCCTAATTCGAGGATGCTCGTCTCGTTGAATCTCGTGCAAGCTATCCACGAGTCGACGATGATGAGCGTGAAGCTCGTTGTAATTATGGAACACGTCCACCAGGAATTGGTCCAGTCGCTCGGTAGGGATAATCGGCGGCTCCGCATTACGAAGCGGCCGGACGTACATCTAGAAACTGTCAGATATACTTCATCAAAAATAAAGCAAAAGTGGAAGTTACCGTTTCAATATTTTCCAGGTCACGAACGTACGCCATCTCGCCCTTTATGAGCTCAAAAATGACCCTAGTCGAGACAGTCAATTAATAACCTTGAAATTCAACTACATCAACTTACGACTGCCGTTTCGCTTCCTCCCTCGAGATCGTAGACTTTGTCTCCTGAGATATGAGATCGTTCCACTCCCATTTGCCTGTAATTCCTTTACCCATCGCAGACTGGAATGTCAAGAGCTGCGCTACATTTTGCAGATTCTTGATGGCTGAAATGGCTTCATGTAGGTAGTCACCGTCGGGATTCTTGTGGTCCGTTTCGCGATAAACGGCTTCCAGAAGTACAGGGTATTTCTGAAGATGTTCAGATGGTCGATTTAGGTAGTGTTTAAGGTCAAGTCGAGGAACCCCGTCTGCGCGGATGGAGGTTTGACGGGAGCATTTCTTGGTGGAGAAGTCAGTCGACACGCTGGAAGAAAAAAAAGGTGGAAAAAACGAACCTCGATGAATAGTCTAAATTCAGGATTGTGCTCCAGTTCTTCCTTCATCCTCTTCTCTGCCAAAGGATGATGACCAACATAAACCGGATACACTGTCCTAAAGTCCGTGGCCGCCCCTAGCAAAATATCTCCAATACTCTGAATGATAGGTTGCTGCTCTCTCTGACGAATATACAGAGCATCCAACAACCGGCGGTTACAGTCCCTCAGCTCCAAGATATTTCCAAATACCTCATCAATGAACTCTTCGAGTACAAGCGGTGTCATAATAGGCGGATGTGCCAACCTGAGAGGTTTGATGAACACGGACTCGACAATATTTAGATCGTCGATGTACTGCTTTTCCTTGCTGATCAACTTGTGGATAATCCTGCATTTTTTATGATGATGGCAATGTCATGATCCAGATGATAAGTTTAGAGCTGCCAGCACAATGCTTACGTTTGTCTGTTGATCTCATTTTCTGAGAGCGAAAGGAGAAGTTCTTCAGGAACTTTTTTGGACCACTCTTCTCTTTGATCCTCTGGCATCGATTCGGAAATATCCAACTTGACACCCTATAAAAATATATGATTAGAACAGAGAAGGCGATGAGAAAACGAGTGTGCTGTACCTTTCTTGGGCAAGTACGCGAATAGCAACGCTTACCCTCTTCACATCCAGCAGCATAACACTTTGTCAGAGCTGTAAGAATACCAGAAGGCAATTCAGCTCGCTCAATGGGCATTTCTGAGGTTCCTTCTGGGTCATCTAAAAACATATACACGTCCTCAACCCCATCATGAAGCACGCGTGACCCCCATTCGACTTCGTAAAAGAACAACTGCATTTGAAGACTTCGCGCAGCGAGTAGAGCTAATCTTCTGTCTGACAGAGGTTCATCATGATCTCGAAGCCATTCTCTCGAGATGATGGAATGGAGTGTCGACTATGGAAAATCAAGATATAGTCATATACAAGTCGAGGGAAACACATACCACGATATCTTTACCAGTAAATGCCCTTGGATAAGGGATGCTACCCTTGACGTGCGTACCACGCGGTACTTTATCGCGAAGTTGAACAGCCAAGTTTGACACAAGCGACAGATTGATAAACCGCCGCTCATCATCATCGATGAAATCATCTGCATCCTCCTCGTGCAATTCAAGATGAGCAGGACCTCGGTCAACGCCCGGGAATTCTGCAATCATCCTTATAACGTCGGTATTTCGTCGATCCAAATCCCCTCCATCTGCCAAGTATTGTTGGAGCTCATCAACATCTGTTCCCGCGTACGACGGTTGATAGACACTGTGAGCGTGTATGTGATGGGGAGCAATATCATAGACATCTTCGTATTGTTGACTAAATGAGGTACTGGCTCTGGCGGGTTCAGGGGTCGCACTTCGGTCTTCCTCTTCGTGGTTCACGTAGGGAAGTCCTAAAAATTCGGAATGCGTAGAAGAGGGTGGTCGTAGAATAGGGTAATCGGTACCTGTTGCAAGGGGGGTCAGTTATAAAGAGGATTCAAGAGATAAATCAACGACCTATGAAGGATTGAACGTCAGGAGCTTGGTCCCAGCGCTGTTGTATAGATGGTGTTGACGCCATACTGTAATAGCGTTCATTGCGGGGCAATTCTTCAGGACTATCTAAAGGTGCAAATGGCTCTGCAGGTGGGCCCATGTAATCGGGTCCTTCCTCCTGGGTTGGTGCGACTGCGAGACTAGCAGATGCATTTGGATCCTCTTGGAACGCCCGCACATAACCAGGAAGAGGCAAATGCTCATCTTCATCGGGAAACTCTGTATTCTCCGCGACAGCAGCTCCCTCATACTCATCCCAGTCAATAGTAGATGGACCTTCATCGTTTAATGCAGGAGATGTGACGGTAGAGGGATCCGGTCCTGGATTCCGTCGAAAAATGCGAGACTTCCTTGTAGTGTTGGAGCGTTGCAAGGTCTGTGATGGCTGTGGCTGTCTACATATACGATGGCCATCAACAAAATGCTAAGAGAGATGAAAAAGGAGGTGCATACGGAGGTGCTGCAGGTACACTCAATCTTGACGAAGACGACGGGGCAGGTGGCTGTGTTATTACATGGGGAGGTTGTGGGCCCTGTAGCTTCTCGAGGGGAACGGAAGATGGACCAGCAATAGCAGCAGCGCCCCCTGGAGTTGGAGGTAAAGGTCTGCGACGTCCAGAGCTGGAATTACTTGGACCGGCTACTTGCTGCATGGAAGTGGTATTGACTGGTCACATAACATTATCATCAATTACTGCACTGTCCTCCAGGTAATAACGTCCACTCACGACTTGAATGCCTCGATGACGAAGATGATTCTGGTAGATCGGGAGTATAATTCCTATAAGCACGGTCTCCATGAGCTATGGAATATGTTGACTCTGGTGATACTGGTGTCTCCACGAAACCATTCCAAACGGTGTTATACAGTTCGTCAAGATGATCTTCATTTGGTTCTTGCTTTGCTCCAGGCATGATAAGATGAGTAGGTTGAGTTGCAGACATGATGGTATAATAAAGAAAGAAATAAAAGTCAGAATTACTGTGGATATTTTGTCGACATAGGTGGATGGAAGCTAAACGGGAAGAAGATGGACGCGGCGGATTGTAGTATTATTACTTAGATCATATTATCATCAATTCATACATAACATCAAAACAATTCAGGGCTTACAATTATCCTCTTTTGGTTCTCTTATTTCTTCTGAAAATCATATAAAATCTTGCAATTCTTCTTTCTTGCTCTTAACGTGTCACCGAACTGGCCGCAATTTTATTGAATTGTCAAACACGAGCGCGATCACGACCAGCAACGATCTGACTCCTTATATACAGGCAGTGATAATCTCTCGATCACGGTAACGGTAAAACTTTGCCTTGCACAGGCTCTTCTTCTGCAACTATAAACAAGGATCATGGGCTCAATACCAACGGACGCACCCCCGATTAAAAAGACTACATCTTCAGTACAAGATGTCACGGAAGATAAACCTGCTTTTGGTTCAAGGCACGCTTTTCCAGAACGTCAGCTGCGATTGAACTTCAACTGACAGATGTGAAAAGGTTTCTCACTGATGAACAAGACGTATGGAGTCAAAATGCATGGGATCATGTACCACCACCCGACGATCAAGCAGAGACCATAGAAAAATCACTGTCTAGGCAAAAGTTGAACCCAGTAGCGCCAGAAGAAAAGCAGAAATATAACGACAAGCCAGCCAAACACTGGTAAGGCTTTTCTCGTATAAAACAGAGCCAATCACAGTCAAACCTATTCATATCGCAACTAGGGACAATTTTTACAAGATGAACGCAGGCAATTTCTTTCGAAACCGTAAATGGTATGAGGACTTCCGTTGAAATGGTGTGTCCTTGTCAGAACTTATACCTTAGGCTTCACAATGAGTTCCGGGAACTTGTAGCTGCTACAAAGCCTGATGCAGGCCCTATCACTATTGCTGAAATAGGTTGCGGTAAGTCCATTCCAGATCGTAGTCACCGCCAAAATACTCAAACCCTGAATCAGGTGCCGGAAACTCTGTATTCCCTTTGATATCTGCCAACGAAAATCCGGACCTTCGAATACATGCCTATGACTACTCGTCTCATGCAGTCAAAGTTGTGCAAGTAAGAATATTTGATATGCTTGCCTGCGCTATTCAATTACTCATGATCATCAGAACGAGGATACCTATAAGTTGCCTCCTATGGGCAAGATACAGGCCTCAGTGTGGGATGTAACTTCGCCGACAGGTATCCCAGAAGACATCTCTCCAGGGACGGTTGACATTGTAATTTGCGTATTCGTTTTGAGTGCTTTGCACCCAGACGAATGGTGTCGCGCCATAAAGAACATACACACGGCAAGTCTATAGCTATTTCAAACGTCGTTGCCGCCATCCTTATGATGTAAATACCTTCAGATGTTAAAACCGGGCGGCCTTGTAGTGATGAGAGACTACGGTCGCTACGACTTAACGCAATTGAGATTCAAAGGCGGGCGGCTCCTCGACAACAATTTTTACATCCGCGGAGACAAAACAAGGGTGTACTTTTTTGAACTTGGTACGTATTCGTAGCCTCCGTATCGAAACCACTGACTGAGGAATCACCTTCCACTTTGACCAACTTAGATGAACTGTCACTCTTGTTCACAGGAAGCAAAGCCGACCCCAATCAAGCCACAAACACAACCACTACCCAAGTCTCATCAAACGACGACGACGAGGCTGATGACAATACTGCTGATACCGGTATACCAACCACAGCTAATGCCAATTTGGCGCCATCAGCGTCACCATCACCGCAACTCACCAATGGCAATGAGAGCGGCAGTCATAACCCAGCCTCCCATGTCACCACATCATTAATACCCGAATGTGAATCCACAATTCCAAAGCCAAAACCATCTGAATCCCAACCGCCGCATAACTCTCTTTCCGAATCGGCTACAAACGCCATCTCCCCATCCCCATCCTCAACAACATCTGTTCAAGATCAGCAAAAACCACAAGACCCACCCCAAGTCATCCACCCAAATCTCCTATCGCCGTTACCCGGATGCCCCCCTCATCCGCTATTTGCCGCGGAGCAATTGGGCGTCGACAGGCGCCTCATCGTCAATCGCAAAAGGCAGCTCAAGATGTATCGTGTCTGGATGCAAGGCAAATTTAGAAAATTGTAAGGTTTAGGGTGACGGACCTGGGAATGCATATGCTTCATGGACTTGGGTTTGACCAATGAGTTGTCAGTACGGGTCTGTGGTGCACATGAATCTGATAGGTAGCGGCATTTACATGTGCTATTTTTAGCCCAGTATGAGTTTGGCCGGTTGCGTTCTAACCGACACGCAGAGATCTCAGCAAAGCCAGTTAAAGGGTTATTTGAAAAGAAGTAAAAAGAGAAACATTATTACAACTGTACATAATATGTCGAAAGACGTCCACCAGAACAAAACATAGGTCATGACGCATGAGCACCCTAAGAAAGCTTAGAAAATGATATTGAAGATCTTTTCACCAAGATTCTTGGGTGGATTCTCTGGCATCTCTGTCTCTTCGACCGTTGGAATACCCTAACACAAGTTGAGAACGAGAAATATTGACAATAAAACAATAAGTGGCTTACAGTAACGAAATCCATCTCGAGGGGCTTCCAGAACTTCGTGCGCTTGATGAACTTATATCCAAAGTACAGAATGAAGAAGAAAGGAATGTTGATATCTGTGGCATCCAGAATCAGTAAAAGAGGTGAGGGGAATGTAAAATAAATGGCTTACAGGCTGTAAAGAACCCAGAGGCATTGAAGTCGAAGAAGACCTGGAAACCGTTGACCAAGATGAAGAACATGGTCCAACCTGCGCCCCAGTATGAAATGTAGGGTTGCAATCGGTTGTGATAGGCGTTGCTCTTTGGATCATATCCTTGGGCCAGCAATCCCTTGCCTATGAACAAGATCAGAAGGGAAACAAAAGTCATAAAGGTCATCATCTTACGGAATCGGATGTAGGTAACGTTCATGATAAACCAACTGGTAAATCCACCGGTAGTTGACAGATTCACGAACCAGCTAAGTGACGAGAATGTTAAGAAAAAGATGTAACGACACTGAAATAACAGACTTACTTGAATACTGTGTTGGATCCACTGGAGATGCCCATGAAGGACAACAGAGTAAAGCAGGACTGGAGAAACGGATATGAGTTATGTGCTCACGTCTGACAGTGACCAAAATTGCGTACCGTAGCAAGGACAGCAGCCAAAGGAAGACCGTTCTTTGTGCAGTACCTGAGGAATTTGGGTGCTTGTCCACGGAGAGCCAAACCATAAAGCACACGAGAGGCGCAGAACAGGAAACTGTTGCCAGCAGAGAAAGCACTGGTGAAAACGCATGCATTAATGATGTGAGGCAACACTTTGATTCCAGCACGTTCAATGGCGATGACGAAGGGTGACTGAGCGGCAGTTCCAGTGTCTGAACAGAACATATAGAAATTAGACTCTCGTTGTCCTAACGATTCTGGTTTGCTTACCTCTCAAAAGGTCAGGATCAGTGTATGCAACAAGCATGCCAATCATGAGGATGCCAAGAATCTGCAATCTCTTGAGCGCTCGTTTCTTTCGCGGCAGCAAAATGATCCGTTACTCACGTAGAAAATGAAAATACGGTAGAAGACACGTCCCACAGCCTTCGTGATATTACGACGGGGGTTCTCGGTCTCAGAAGCAGCACTATACAACCTTGAGCTGTTTTTCGCGCGAAAATACGAATTGAAAACGCACATGACGACAAGTTCCATTCCCTGGAAAGAGAAGGCAGCTTGGACGAGCACACTAAGGATAGCAAGGAATCGATCGAGACCAATATGGTTTGGTTTCAATCCAAGTCCAGCTACTGCTCCAGGGTGTTTCCAAAACTAGAGGTTACAGTGTAAATGCTAGGGAACTCTAAAGCCAACGAACACTTACTCTGAATCCGATGCGGTCATGGTTGGGTCCTCCACCGAGGTCAATAACCAATCCGGCAATAAGAAGACCAATAATCAAACACACTGAACTCGGTATCAGTAACAAGACGTTCCGATAATTTGTAAGGACTCACATTTAATGCATGCAAAGATAAATTCAGCTGGAACGCAATATCCCGTCAGCAATGCTATAGCGACATTGTCGCATCTGACTCACATTCTCCGAAGTATCTAGAGTGCAACGCGTAAATATCACGGAGATAGTTTGGAATATGTATATTTTTGCTCACCTCACACCAAAGATGTTGATGGCACACACAAGGACGCAGAGGGTTATCGTGTACGCAGCCAGATGTGATTTTTCGGTGTCCGTGTCCCAAAACGAGATAAGAATAACGGCAGCAGTGATTTCTACAGGGGTGGAAATACTGCATCAATGTGAGCATATGTACCATCAGTGTCAGGGCCAAATTGAACACATACGCGTTGGTATAAAAATAGTTCTTATCGCGAAATGCATATCAGAGTTTGCTGGAATGCCCACATATCGTTGTACTTACCCATCCAGCGGCGAAACCAAGTGCAGGGTCAACCCATCTGGCAGCTGTATACCTGTCAGTTATTGTAACTTATTTTTAGAATGAAACTTGTACCAACCAAAGTGGGGGAAAGTTCCGGAGATTGGGGCCCAGGTCGTCATTTCTCCAACGGCACAAAGTGACCTGTTACACTTATAGTTAGAGCTCTGCACAAATGAGAGAAACATTGAGTACGCACGAGTACGCTACCGTTCCAACGAGAGCATAAGCAATTAGAGCGCCTAGAGGCCCTGCAGCCTGCAAGGCATGACCGGAACCCAAGAACAGACCAGTTCCAATGGTGCCAGCAATCTAGGGAGAGAAGTTGGTCAAGGTATCAGTGGAGCCAGTGATAATGATCCTCACAGCAATCCTATTGAGTGGTAAGCGTCAATGACTTGACGAGCGGCAAAGCACATACATTTGAACATGGCGTTGCTTCAGGCGACGCTGAACGCGATCGAAATCATGAACATCGAAGTGGAAGCTTGACGCAGGGTTAGACCAATAGCCTGTTGTACAGGGAACTCTGTACATACTCTTGAGAACCTTGTTTTAGGGGACTAATGTGTTGTTCTTGATTCCCCTTCTCAACACTATCATCGTCTTTTTCTCGATGTATACTCATGACGACGGTATATGAGAAGACGGGGGTTTTGGAAGGAGCGAAAAGCTGGTTCGGGAAGCAAAGACCAACACCTATATGTATCTTTCGGAGGTGTTAGAAAGGGAACCGGTGGGACCGTTGCATGACACCGGGAAGGCTAGGTGGAGAGATGAGGGGTACAAAGTTAAAAATAGACCTTCTCATCTCATACCCACATGTGAATACCGTATACGGTGGTGTTTGACAGCGACGACTGCGTTATTGATCCAAATTTGCGCTAAATCTTGCTCCATGTGCGCTGCCCTGTCCCTTCAAGCATTCGCCGTGGAAGGTGGAGGTAATAAATCAGAATGAAGGGGTTGACGGGCACATGAAGCTAATAAAGTGCGCAGACGTGACCAACAGTCCTAGGTGATTTCATAAGAGGTGGAGGAAGCGAAGTTAGATGAAGGGTATCAGACGACCATAGTCATCCAGCCATCTGATCTATTTGATCATGATACAAGCATCACACCTTTGCAACTCCTGGCCAAATGATAAGTTAACGAGCATGGATCAAGAAATGTGTAATATTCTCACAAGTTCGGCTGTCTTCTCCCAGAACGTCAACTTAAGTGACTGTGGCAGCGAAAGTAAACGAATATGAATAGAGTTGTCGAAGCCAGAGAGACTTGGGAGTATGCTGCGCGGTTAGTACGGATTCGGGAGGTGTCATTTGATAGCAAAATAACTGGTATTCACTGCTTAGCATTAAAGTTTGAGGCATGGCAGTACATTTCATCGTTAGCAACTAAAGCATTCCGGGCCTTTGTGGGTTTGTTTTAAGCGGCCATGAGAATCAGGCTTTCTGGACCTGCGCAGATGTTGGTCGAACAGTCATGTACAATCAGCTATTGTCGCAACGGCGCCAACAATTGAATGAGCTTTGCGCAACTATTATGCAGATAACGGCAAGGAATTTTTCCGTGGGTAACGCCCTGGAAATGTGAATCCGCCGCTGGGAATCAATACCCTCTTCTCATCGACTGAGTCCAGATATAAACCGAAGGCATAATTTGGGAGGCATCAGAGTCACCAACAGGCGGGACCACGCGGAATGAGGCCCGCGAATATCGGTCAATTGGGGCATTTTTTAGGACAAGCAAAGGGCGAGCACGTAGTAGAAGCAGTGAAGCTTATCATCGTTGTGGTGCAAGATTTGGCCGTGGTAGGTGGTAGATGTAATTATAACTGAGATTCAGAAAATTTCCAGGTCATCTTCAGCAATCAAGTAAGAAATCAAAGTAGATCCTATACTTCGTTTCATAAAGTGACAAGAGAAAAGCAGAAGAGAGCTGTTCCGTTGGTCTGACATGGTCGCTTCAATGGAACATGGGAGTTGAATATTGCTGACCCTGTAAACACCCAATTCAGCCACAAATCACACGCGTCGCTTTACGCGACATATGTACGCGATTCTGACCACGCAGGGCTCCTTACATACGCTCAATCAAGTCAATTGCGTGGATGACTATTCCACGGGCTTCTGCAGATCCAGGCAATCCATACCCCGCGTAATTAGTCTTGCTTTGTGCTATCATGGAGCGAGTCACGGCGGATACATCGGATACGAAGGAGTCCTTCAGAGTCAGTCGTGACCAGATCTCTGATCCATTTCCTGTCATCCACTTATCATCCTGATCAGCCATAAGGAACTCGTTTGAATGGAATATGCTATCAGACTGCTGATAACAAAAATGCACACTGCTGGGTTATTCTAGGAGCCCAAGTTGCCCAAGTTGCCCGAGGCAACGTTTACAAATCCAATTGCAAAAAAGGGGCCCTATGATCATGAAGGAATACTTGACAATACTACGGAATGATGCCCTGCGACTCATCTAGACTCTGAAAATCATTCCGAATCTTCACTCTGATCTTCCAAAAACGCCATAATGCTCTTGCGTGCATTTAACTACACCAATACATGCCTTGGTCAGAAATAGAACAGGGCGGGACATCGGAACCTGAACAGGAACGTTAACACTCACCGAACGCCGCTTCACCGGGACATCTTCCTCATCCGAGTCTCCATCCTGTTCTGACTTTGCATCCGCAGAGCTACGTGATCCACGGCCTACAATCTTCTTCTCAAACTCCTGAACATCCTCTGCAAATCAATCAGGACCGAGGTATGTGAGAAGACCAAAGTCGCAGTCAAAGGGAGGTCATGGTACGCACCCAACTCTTGAGCCAACTCTCGTTTCATTTTGATGGCCTTTGCTTTCTCTAAACTTAGCCTACCCGTCATCCCGAGCTCAGCCAATATCTCCCTCAGCTTCTTAATTTGCTGTTGAGGGGTATCTAGTCCTTGGAAGACCTTCGACCAAACTCTACGGGTACCACAGGCAACAACCATGGCCTAGTACAATTAGCCAGTTGCATTTGAAGATTTGGGAATCACACACCTTCAATTTCTTGATTGTATCCTCGTCCTTGCTCAATGCCGGTGCTTTCGAACCCTTCGGGGCCCTTGATTTAGTACTCTTCGCATCCTTCTCGACAGGTTTTTTCTTCTTCTTCGGTGGAGGATCGTCAAAAAGAACAGAAAGTTCTGATTCGCTTTTCGCAGCCTGTTCTTCAGAATCACTCTCAACGACCTTGGAAGACTTGGCTGCTTTTGGTGGTGCTTTCTTGGGACTGGGTTTGGGTTTGGAAACCGGGACTTTAGAGGAGGATTTTTGTGGTTTCTAGACATCGTTCAGAGGGTCAGCATGGGATTTGACAGAAACTATCATTCGACGAACGGTTTTTGCAGGACTTGCAGGCTTCTTGGTTGGACTAGGTTCATCTTGCTCGATATCAGAGGTAGCAACATGTTCCTAGAGTTGGATTCAATGTCAGTATAATAATAGTAAAAAATAAGGACGCACCGAAGACTTGAACTGTTTATTCGATTTACTCTTCGTCGGTCGTTTCACAGGTTCAGGTGTGCTTGGTCCATCACTGTCGTTTTCACCATCACTAGCAACAACCTTCTTGGATTTGGATCCTGAAATCTTTCTCTTCTTCTTAGCACTCGGCTGGTCTTCCTCTTCCTCCTCCTCTTCATCACTCTGCACAACTTTCTGCTTCCCCTTTGCCTTCCCGCTTTTCTTGCCATTAGAAGCACCAGTTGACTTTCGCTTCTTTCCCAACTGTGGTGTATTCGGTGCAGAGTTCGAGGATCCAGCATCTATTTCATCAGCTACTGAAGGCGAAGATTTATATTCCTAAGTAACAATAATTACAAGGTCAAGGTCAACAATGGGAGACATGCCCCAACCGGCCAAAGTATGACATCAGAATACCCAACGCACCTCGGCAGCCTCTTTCGCAGCATTCTTAATCGCAGATTTATACTCTGGCTCATCAAGTGCGCCTTCTTCAAGGCCATGATCTTCCTCCAGCTTCTGCCTAATAAGCCTAGGTGTCCAATCCCTATACAAACACCGTCAGACCTCCATGAGTGGTTTTCGAGATAATGAACATATGTACTTTAAATCTCCTTCTTTAGCATGCACCCATACCAACTTCTTCGCAGCAGCTTCAAATACCGAAACAGGCGGTAACTTAGCCATAATAGTTGATTATTCGTTGTGAGATCGTGAAGAAACGGAGACAAGGAACGCGTTCAGGATCAACAACGCGATGGAAGCGCGTTTGAAATTAACCATGTGAATCACGTGAGCCCACACACAGTATGTAGCCCAATTTGGTAATCAGCCAAGAACCTGAATGACGGTGAGCAAAAGGTCTCCAACGACGCTCACGACGACGAGCATCACTTTTTTGTTTTTTTGTGGAATGCTTGATCTCATTGATAGGTTACGATGACCTCACGATTAAAACGCAAATTAGAAGATGCAGGAATCGATACAGCGAGCCGTAAAGCCAATGAGAACTTTGTTCTGGTGAGTATCGTATGGAATGGGGTGGTTTTTCTATTAACAATAGCACAGATTGGTACGCCTCTTCCTTCTCTTGATAAAACCAAGGATATTGGAGAGTTTGTACCTTTGTGGAAACAAGAGGTAAGCTGGGATTCTTGTTAGAGGTGGAGAAAGGTAATTAAGTATTAATCTGTGAATTATAGGTACGAGATGAGAAAGGCCGACGTAGACTTCACGGTGCTTTCACTGGTGGTTTCTCAGCTGGTTATTTTAACACCGTAGGCTCCAAAGAAGGTAACGTTCTGTCAATATATTCAAAGGACTTCAATGACGCTTTACTCTTATCATAAGGATGGGCTCCCTCCACATTCGTGTCCTCGCGGTCAGAAAGGGCCAAAGCCAAAGCTGCCCGGCCAGAAGACTTCATGGACGAAGAGGATCTACAAGACATACGAGACAGTCAAAAACTCGTAGACAACACCGAACAAATGGACTTTACAGGCTCCTCCACAGCATCCCGACATATCCAAGGTGTAAGCAATGAAATCAAAGAGTACGCACTCTTCCATGTCCCAAACTACGCAGTATAAATTCTGACCACTTTATGTGGTATTTATATATAGTCCTCTAACAAGTGCCCTTGAATCTACTCTCCTCCCCACCGCCAGAGAATCCGTCGGCGCTAAAATCCTCATGAAAATGGGCTGGCGTATCGGGAACGGCATCGGCAAACGTCTCACTCTCAAAAAGCGCAAAGAGCAAGACGCCAACGCCATCGACCCACACACCGGTATGAAACTCGTCGGGCAATCCCTCAACATCGCGGACGACGACGAGGAAGCGAATAAACACACTTATCCACCGCGGGATATCCCTGTGTTGGTGGTGAAACGAAAGGATAATTTTCATGGGTTGGGATATGTACCTGAGCTTTCGTTGAATGATAGATTGGCTGGGGAGGGGAGAGCTGGTGCGGGAGATGGAAAGGGCGGGAGTGGGAGTGCGGGTCCGAGGATTGCTGGTGGATTTGGGTTGGGTGCGCTTAATGATGCAGATGAAGATGATTTGGATGTGTATGATGGAGACCAGGCGGCGAGGAATCGGCATGCTTATGATCATATTGCTGGAGACGAGGATGAAATTATGATTAGTCGACAGGCTGATGCTAGGAAGAAGAAACAGGAACCGGTATGCATTATCGCACTACCGACAGATTTGATGTTCTAACCAAGTATATTACAGAAAGCACCCATCAAACAATATTTCTTTAGTGACGGAAGACCCGTCATCTCAGGGTTCGTCGTAGCAGACACACCACTCATCGAAGAAATCCAGTAAATCCCTTACCCACACCATTATCGACGCAAACTAACAATATATACTCTAGATTCCCAATCCCCGACATTCCAGCAGGATGGAAACCCGACCCCACGCGAGTCTGGGATAAAGAAAACGCCGCACCCCCACCCCCACCTCGTCCAAAAGGCATGCCTCACGCCGAATGGAAAAAGTCGCAGTTGAGCGCAACCCAGCGCGGCGACCTCCTCGGCGAAGAACGACCACCAACACCCCAACGCTCCATATTCGACTTTATGTCCTCCAAAGACAAAGAGCGCATCCAGCGCATTTCAGCTAGCATCGCATCGGGTAAAAACCCCAATCAGGAGTTCACACCCGCCAGTCACAGTGGGACGGGTGCGCCTCCTCCGCCTCCCACTCCTGCTATGACGAAGATCGAGCCCCATGTTGCGCATGCTGCACTACGCGGGTTTCAGCCTTTTACAGCTGATCCTGCAAAGCAGGCACGATATACTGCGTACTTGATGTCCCAAGCTGATCCTGAAGTCGCTCCGGCGCTCAAACCGCTCCCTAACCAGCGTTTCGACGAGTTTATGAAGGAACAAGAGGATTATGCGAAAGCTGCTTCTTTGTTTAAACCTATCTCAGGGGCGATGGCAGGTCGATTTACGAGTGCCGCACACGTCGAGGTAGGGCCCAAGGTGGTGGAGGGGCTGCATCAGCCCACGCGCGAGGAGATGGAGCGGAAGGATGAGGAGAGGAGGAAGGAGGAGGAGGAAAAGGTGACGCCGAAGGTGCATGCTGCGAGGATGGGTATGTATGGGAGTATGACGCGGGAGGTGAGGGGGTGGGTGCCTGCCAAGTTGTTGTGTAAGAGGTTTGGGGTGAGGGAGCCTGAGGTTGATGTGAGTGCTCCTGATGTGGCGGGGGTGAAGAAGGCGGGGATGTCTTTTGCTGAGACGGATTTTGGGGATGGTGCTGGGCCTGGTGCAGGTGCGGGTGGAGGTGCGAGTGATCCGACGGCGAGTGCAAGTGGGAGTGGGAGTGGGACGAAGGATGTGTCGAGTGTTGGGTATGGAGAGGATGATGGACAAGGGCAGGATATTTTGGCTTATGAGAAACCATCGATGGATATATTCAAAGCCATCTTCGCGAGTGACGAAGAGGACTCGGATGATGAAGATGCGCAGGATAAAGACAAAGAGATGATGACGACGACGACTACAAGTGCGGAATCGAAGGCGGCAAAGACGGGCTTTACACCTGCTAATGCTATCGTCGATGATACGCCTGTTGATCCTGATACGTTTAAACCTGTGTTTGTGTCCAAGTCGAAGAGGAAGGCGAAGGAGGAGGATGAGGGTTCTGGGTCGGGTGTGAAGGAGAAGGACAAGGAAAAGAAGAAGAAGAAAAAGGAAAAGAAGAGCAAGCTGGTGTCATTTCAGATGGACGAGGAAGAGGGCGACGAGGGGATGGCGCCTAAACAACCTAAAGACAGACCGAAGAAGAAGAGAAAGAAGGAAGAAGATGGGGATGGGGATGGGGATGATGAGGGTATGGAGAGAAAGCGAGAAAAAGGTGCTGCTGAAGAGGCAAAGAATGCTGAATTGACGCCTGCGCCTGTACCAGCGCCTCCTGTTGATGTAGAGATGGCTGATAAAGTTGGTTCGAGAGCGAGAAAGCGGGCTATTGATTTTATGTAGTTATACATTTCTTGTTTTTGGTTGGTTGTCAATCAAATTCTTCTGTTCTCGACTGTTGCTACTCTCACTTTTCGCTTCAACTCTTGTTTTGGTAGCTTGAATATCTGATGAGTGTCAGATTAATTTTCATACGCGACCAAAGGTCACCCTCAGCAACAAATCGAAAGACTTGAAACGTCATTTTTAAACATAATATAATTATGCAACCAAAATCTCTCCAACTTCCCTCTACCAATCATCAATCATCAACGTACAACATTAATCAGATTCCATCTCATACTCCCCCTCCCCCTCCTCTTCCTCCTCCTCCTCATCCACCTCGATCCCCTCAAACTCATCGTAATCTCCCTCCCCTTCCTCCTCCTCATCACCACCCTCTTCTTCATCATCTTCGTCCCTCTTCCTCTTCCCCCCAATCCCACCCTCCACATCCACATCGCCATCCGCAACAGCCACACACGTCAACCGCGTCTTATTCGTATCATACCTCGCCACGGGCTCCAGCTTCATTATCGCCTTTCCTTCAGCCGCTGTACCCAGACGCTCTGAACCCTCTGAATTTGATTGGACTAATGTGCTGAGAGGGGATAAATCGTAGATGTGGATGAACCCGTCTGATGAGACTGTGCATGCTATGGTGGTTTTTGTGGGGGAGGGTGTTGTGGTGGATGAGGAGGTGGTGGGAGAGGGGGAGGGGGGGAGTGCGATTTGGATCGTTTCGATAGCTTTGATACTATGAAAATTAATACGTCAGTAAGTGATTTAAAGTCCAGACTAAAAGAAAGAAAGAGAGAGAGAGAGAGAGAGAGAAAGGACTCACCGATTCGTATGCCCCACCAACTCTGCCACCACCCTCGGCTTCTTCGTCCTCTCATCAGCAGACGTATGAATCTCATACACTGTCGTCTTTTTATCTTCAGCTCCGACTAATAATAATTCTGAAGTTGAAGGTGAATCTGTAGACTCGACGCCGACGGGTAACACGAATTTAACATCATGTATCCTCGAAGTATGAGATATAGAGTGTAAAACGTCCATATTCTAATCACCAAAAAAAATCAATATCGCAAAAAATAAAATAAAATAAAAGAAGAAAAAAACACACTGTAGCATAAACATCCACACTCTTCCCACTCTGCACAGCAAACACCTCGCCTCCAACAGCCCACACA